>JBCAUI010526808.1:0-68166 GCA_038406195.1 Haplosyllis anthogorgicola | reverse complement strand
AAATATTTGTTGATGTAACATTATTATCTTAATTTATAACCGAATTGTCCCCAGGTGTTGTTTGACCTATATTGCACTATATTTCAGATTTCATTTACAACTAGATTTATAAAAAGTAATGCGGTTAGTTTGTTATGTCTACTGGAAACATGTAGACTAAATTGTGCATTGAAATTGATGGAACTTACGGTGGTAATAGCATCTGGTGCTTGTTGCCAGAATCCCCTTGCTTGGCAGTCAGCGGGGCTTACGGCACTTCTACAGTAGAAACAGGCGAGTTTCTCTCCCGTCGGGCAGCTTGTAGCTTCTACTGGTACTGCAAACAAAACGGCACCACCAAAATTCAGTTTGATGTTTCACTGTTTTTTTGAATAAGTTAGTAGTGTAGCTTAACAAATTTCGTCAAATTACAGATTAAAACAT
The DNA here is from genome assembly GCA_038406195.1 of Haplosyllis anthogorgicola. NCBI lineage: Eukaryota > Metazoa > Annelida > Polychaeta > Phyllodocida > Syllidae > Haplosyllis > Haplosyllis anthogorgicola. The sequence goes on along the minus strand of JBCAUI010526808.1, from coordinate 67,743 downwards.
ATTTGCTGCAAATTATGAAATCTACTACCTTAACAGCGATATTTGGAAGTAAAAAATTAAATTTTACCCATGGTATTTTCCGAAAGTCGAAGGTACAAGGGATCAATAAATTGTGTTATGAAAATAGTTTCGTGATTAAAACGATATATTATCTGAAAGTTTACTTTGCAACAGTAATAAAACATTAAAATAGATACCCAGCAATGTCCTTTAAGTATCTGCTATTTACATGAAAAAGCAAGTAATAAATTACATTAATATACAAAAGACAACCATGTCATATTGAATAAAAATATATACCCCCAAAGCAAAAATTACACCATATCCAAACATACCAAATCAACAGCAACCGCAACAACACCAGCTAAAAGTACAACGACAACAACAATGTCAACAGCAACAACGACAACGACGACAACAACAACAACAACAACAACAACAACACATTTCTTTAAACAGTACAACTTTAACTTAACAACCATCTTAAAAGGCTATACAACCTTTTCTTATATTTAAACACAAAAATCTGCTTGTACTTTTAGCCATTTGTTCGACATTATTTCCTTGTATACCAAATAACAAGACATATCTTAACTCTTATGATATTAGGATAATATAATGCGGACACAAATTAAGTTTAAAATCGAACCTGATCGTTTCGCTAGAAAATGCAAGAAAACAAAAGGCTACATAGGTTATTAATATTGTATAAATTATATCATCGATATACGTTAGATGGATTTTACAAAATTAGCCGGGTACAAAAAAATCTTAATTTTTTTCAATTGGGGACTGAACCATGATGTAATGTAACTAAAATTCAAAGATAGGGACATTAAGACATTGTAGGTACCTCTCCTCCTGGCTCTGAACCACAGGTTGTGGCCACCCACATTGTTTGCACCAGGTTCTACCGTGGTGGGATCAGCTTCAGGTGTAACTGCTGCGTTCGATGGTTCAACATTGTTATCTTGATAACATGAATTCCATTCAATTTATTAATTTAGTGTAAGAGTATGTGTGAATGATAAGAAAACTTCAGTTTTGGACCTGCCGGGCAAATAAAAAATAGAGTGAAATAAAACTAAATGTGCATCTTTCGTATACTGTAAGACCAAATGTGGCAATTAATGTAATATTTAATGTAATATTTTGAACTTAGTAGTGATTTGAATTTGTGCATTTTGCATCAGTTAACAGTAATTTTCCACAAATATTTTGTTTCCCTAGAAAATCTCATATGGTATAAATGCTAGCTACCTCTGTCTGCTCTGGGCTCAATGACCTCTTCATTTTCATAGTTGGGCCTGTCAGACAAGTGATTTTGAGGGACAATATTTACATCTGGCTCTACTGTGGTCGTACCAGATTCAGATTCTGGAGGAGCAGGAGGATCTGCATCGGGAACGGTAGAAAGAAATTTAGCTAGCACACAAACTTGACAACACATACAAATAGAGCAAGACCAAATCAATGTACATACCAAAAGACTAACACACAACAAAAGTAAAAAAGGCCTGCAGAATAATTAAATACGACAAATGCGCACGCATCTTTAAATCTAATAGATACGTTACATTGGAGGACTCAATACTGTTTAATATTAATCTTCTAAATAGACAATGTTCTGTACGAGCCGTTCTTTTGACTTTCGCAGGTTATTGTACCTGCGTTTCCAGGAGGCAATTCTGCACTGGGAGCTTAAAAAGAAAACCATATTGCCAAACATAACAACTTGCTCCTTTTTTCTACCAACCCCTGACTAATTTAATCAATCTGCTCACTTCTTATTCTCATGTCTGAAAAACACCTTTTGTATTTTTCAATTTGAGATAAGTAGACATATTTTCTTTGGTATCAGCAACATCATTAAGTAAGTCTAACTCAAGTTGTACCTCTATTGATTCTGGGTCTGATGTACACATTATTGGAGCTTTCAATATTTGAACCAATTTCAACTGTTGTTGCTTCAGGACCAGTCTGTGGTGAATTTACTGCAGGCTGTGAAGGCTGTAAATCTTCATCTGTCACTGTAGTAAATTTTTGTGACGAGTTTACTTTGTATAATATTGTAAAGGCTGAATATAAGAACGTCGTTTTGTAAACATTATTCTTGTTAAGGCATTTCTCATGTCTTCAAATCAAATCTAGGGTTAGATTCTACTGTTGTCGCTTCATGTTCAGTATGTTGTGAATTAATTACAGGTTGTGATTCTACTCCAGTCACTTCAAGAAATCGTTATGGCAAAAATGGTCAACTGATATATATCAACAATGAACATTTGTGGACGAATAACACAGCACCAGTAACAACCACATACGCTACGAATAAAACAAACTAAAACCTCCAAATATTCTTTTATCATAAAATGTTTCTATTCCTTGATTCTTTCAGTTTTTCTTGACAAAGACTGAACAGAATGTTTGTTAAATTGAATTAACAACTTGCCTTTAACAAATGTCATTAATTGAATATCTAAATAATACCTCTGTTCCTCCTTGGTCTGACCCACACTTCATTTTGGCTGTTCGAATCTACGACATTTGGACCATATTCAACTGTCGTCCTTTCTGATTCAGTTTGTTGTGAATTTATAACCGGTTGTGATTCTACACCAGGCACTTAATAAAGGTAAAAGAGAACGTAACAACAAATCAAGTTAGGCATCCGTATTACACAACAACATCATACTGTGGAAGGACAACAACAACAACAAGGATGACAACAAACTTGTTGACAGTACACAACAGTCCAAAAAAGTTAGACAATTGTTGTATCGTGGAATTTTTTATTATGATGACATTTTAAGATTGACGTTCAGTGGAATTGAACAAATATCCTCTATTTACCCAAACAACATAAAAACATAAACCAAACGAACTAAGAATACCTCTGTTTCTTCTTGGGATGATATACACTTCGTTCGCTATTCCATCATTACGCAAAGTTTTTACTGTCGTCATTTCTGGTTCAGTTTGTTGTGAATTAACTGGTGGTTGTGAGTCTTCAACAGTCACTTCAAAAATTGGCGTGACAAAATATATTTTTTATTCCTATTAGCTCTTGAAACGAGAAACTATGAAATAAGAACAGCAGAGGAAGCAACAACAAACAGCAACAACAAACAACAACAACGGCGGCAACAACAATCACAATGATAGTTGCGACAATTACAATTGCAACAAGGCCAATCTATGACCAAATAAAAGTGTACTTTGGAAAAAAGCCCAACAGTTAGTTTACAAATTGCATTTCTCAATTTCTAATTTATCATCAAGTTACTAGTTTCTTTCGCCGTACTCACTGATCGTTCGGTTGTTAAAAATCAAACGAAGAAAATACCTCTATTTCTTCTGGGTCTGACCCAAACTTCGTTCTCATTGCTCGAACCTAGGACATTTGGACCGAATTCAACTGTCGTGGTTTCAGGTTCTGATTGTTGTGAATTCACATCAGGTTGTGATTCTACACCAGTCACTTTATGAAATAACAATACACCGTGAAAAGCATTCCTCTACTTGTTTCAGTCTATGTCCGCTACTATACAACAAGTAACAAAACATAACAACAACAACAACAACAACAACAACAAAGACAAACATTAATAACGCAAACAAGATCAAGACCGACCTACTTACAGACCACTACACTCACTACACGGACAACGAAAAACATTCTAATTTAAAAGAGGTGAGTATGGATTTACTGTGTTAATAAGTTATATTCGTGTGATACTTGCAATAAAATTTTAATCTTAAGCTAAAATGAATAGATGCCTTCTCTTTACCGTCAATAAAATCATGACTTAAATCTACATTAAATAGTACCTCTATTTCTCCTTGGTCTGACCCACACTTCATTTTCATTGTTGGAACCTGCGACATTTGGATCAGTTTCTACTGTTGTCATGTCAGGTTCAGTTTGTTGTGAATTTACTACCGGTGGTGAATCTACACCTGGCACTTTAAAGGAAAAGTGAGTGGATGCGTACATATTTTCGTGTAGCCAACTTGCAACACGCAACAAAAAATAACCGGTTATTCAACTTACCAGTAAGTTCAACAACAACAACAACAACAACAACAACAACAACAATAATCACTGCAACAAAACCAATCGGTTGTTTAACTTCATCTCAAAGACCATTTCAAATTGATTATTTAACATTCCACTCAAATTGCTCTTGATAATAGAAATGGATATTCCTGTGACTTATGTTACTACCTCTGTTCCTCCTCGGACGATGCCACACCTCATTTTCACCTGATACCACATTAGGTTCTGTCTCAACCGTTGTCATATCCCCTGTTGGTGATTCCTGTGGTGGTTGGTCCAAGCGATTTGGTCTCGGTCGTCGTACTACATTTTCAGCTTTTAGACACAAACAACCCAATGATGAAGAGCCAGCAAAGTACTGGTCTTGCGAACTGTACGGTTACAGACACAACAAAGTTTTTAAGACCAACAAACCAACAGGACCAGATACCACGAACATTTCACAAAAACAAAATATTTCATCTCAACTAAATAAACCAAGTTAGCTTTCTATTTTGATCTCCCGTTAAGTATGACAATAAACACCTCCTATGCAGGGGGTCTAATAAAGAAGCCTCTACCAAAGCCCATTGCTTGTGGAAATACTCCAAACATCTAAACAGCAACCATTTCAAACAGAAGCTCTTATATCAGGGAGAAATAGCTACTTATAATAATTTTAGCTATTTACATTGTACCAATCTTAATAAATAATATTTACTTCTCCATAATGGGAATAGGAACACCAGATTACGAACCAAAATATTATTTACACATATAACCCAAAAGTTGTTAACTAAATCAAATCCTTAATTATTACTTGACCCTTAAAATAAAATACCTCTTCGGTCTTAACACAAAAAAGTAAGAAATAAACACGTTAAACGACATGTCAAAACATTTAAAAGCTTCAATACAAGAAGAGATAGTTAACATAAAGTGCTGTGGGCTTCCCTTAAAGGGCAATTTGTAAAATATACATGTATTTTTGACACAGGAGATATGTACAAGGGAAAATTTAAAGTTTATCTTCAAAATTCAGCAACATACAATTTCGACATTGTTTTTCACAGCATCGAATGCAGACTACAGATATGTTAATAAGACTTTTACAACTGTTTTCGGGGACAATCTGTGTCTGGTTCTTACGCCATCAGCACTTCATGTACGAAGAATAGGTCAGGATACACGTTCAAATTATAATATTATACTCATTGATATGAGCAAATTTATCTAAAATATCATTACCCTCATGATATACATACTTGCTTCAGATTATTAAAAACAGTTCTGTTACTTTTTTATTATTTTCATAAACATATATACTTGTTTGATATTATTAAATATTATGAAACATTATCTCTAAAAGCAAAAGCCTTTGCAACTCCGACCATAATATAACCACAAATAAAACAATTCCCGACTTATAAAACTACAAATCCTTAAAAGCTTCGGTTATTAAACCGAAGCAACTTGATCTATGACAAAAGAAATTCCTGTAAACAATGAAAAATGTAACATAACGTGATTACTTGTTCTGAAAGTAACTTGAAATTATCCAAAATTGTGTAATTACCAGTAGTTGTAGTTGTGGCACGAGTTGTTGTAGTTGTGGTGGATGGAGTGGTATACACGAACTCTTCTGTTACCACTTTCTGAGTAACCACTTCATCTGTTACCACCTCCTCTGTTACCACCTCTTCTGTAACGACTTTTTCTGTTACTACTTCCTCTGTTACCATTTCCTCTGTTACCACCTCCTCTGTTACCACTTTCTCAGTAACAACTTCCTCTGTTACTTGGACTGTAGTTGCGGGCGAGGCTTCATTGATTGGTTTTTGTGTCAGTTCTGGTCTCTCAGTTATTGATTCTTTAGTTGGTTCTGTACCTTCCGTCACTGTTACTACCATTACAATACAGCAATTAAATATAATGTATTAACTGCATCTATTAGTCCGTGAACATTTACCCAAAGTACCAAATGACAAGCAAGACATGTAAGCTACCAGTTGTTAGTTAATATCCAATACAGTTTTGTGAACTACTGCAACTTGCCAATTAGTTGTAGATTTTTTCTGAAAGTGCCAAAATTCTAAGAACTATCAACGAAAGCGAAATATCACGCAGGTTAATACCAAGAGTAAATCTAACTCAAATGTTGAATGTAGACCATGATTTTCAATTTTGCCAATTTTAGGAAATTAAAATTCAACATTTTTAAAGCAAAGGAGTTTCTTGTGTAACCGATGATGTTCGTATCACATGTATATCTATGGATATATTTACTCGAACGTAGCTTTGTTAACGGCGCCCCAGACCATGTCTCTCCGGATTGCGGGTTCATTTTCGATTTGTTGGTGACAACCGTTGAAGCGCCACCGAGGTCGTATCAAGTCATCTCTAACTCGTGATCCTTACATTTCACATATTTTTCCAAATATTGTCTGGCAGGCACTTGTTGGGCACGAACTACCGACCACTTAGTAAAGAAGTTACTGCGATTACTGTTGAGCCATTTCGACCCTCGGCTGTTGTATATCTTTTAATCCCTGACGATGTCGATTAAGGGCTGAATCTTCTTCATCAATGCCGATTTTCTTGTTTTTTCTTTCATTTTAATTTGTAATTAATCCTTTCAAGCATGTGGTAAAATCTGCATTGTTTCTACTACCAGTTTAAATTTCAACTGTGTGCCGAAGGCAGCAAGTTTGCTCAGTCAAAGAATAATGGTAGTTTGTCTAATGCATTTCTTACTGTACACTCCTTGTAGCTTTAATTAAACTTACATTTGTCACTTAACAATCTTTCACAAAAACCATTTTTCATAAAAAGCCCAAAGCAGCGTCGCCAGCCTGGTTAAATAACCCACTGTAGCGTAGATTGTGTGTCTCACCGATACTATTGTCCGGAGCCGTTTCGACAGTGGTCGCGTCGACTGGGCCATCTTGTCGAACATTATTTCCCCCTCCACCGTCAACAGGTCCCGTTTCTACGGTTGTGGCCTCCGCAACAGCAGGACTATCTGGGCCTGTTTCTACCGTTGTTGCCTCAACGAACGTGTCAGGCCCGGTCTCCACCGTGGTGGGGCCCTGGCCCTGCTGGTCAGGGCCCACCTCAACCGTGGTTCTCTCTGATTGGAATAGAATTACTTGTGAACAATATCCGAATATCAAGCTATCATTTGTGTAGTTACTAGTTACTAGGTCAAGGCAAAGCCACTGACCAATAAAGTATAGTACTTTTCTGACCTTCTGAGTGATTGATAAATTGATAAATGAAAAGGATTAATACATTTAAAAATGTCTCAGCATGCAATTAGATTATATTGGTTAGAATTTTAAAGCCAAATTAAATTTCGAATTGTATAGATCTAACTAATCAAAAGAATCTACGAGAATTATTTTCTTTTCTAAACGATACAAAAAGGTGAATTAAATAGTAAACTAAACAGTTTAGTAAAGACTTTAAATAGTTGAACATGCACTACAAAATAAGCAAGTATTTTTAGAGATTAAACGCATACCTTAATAACTGGTAATTTATAACAAATTTAGATCGGATACTCTTTTTAAATACCAACAAGATCTATTTATAGTGCTACAAGGTATTTAAGACAAATATTTGAATCTTTAAGGAATATCATATTCTTCTCTTAAGATTTTCTTATATTTTCTTTCAATTATTAGATAGCAGGGGCATTATTTCATTTCATAACTTACAACACAGTTAACAACTTACCTGGAGTTCCTACAAAGTACAAATGAAACGAATTAAAATAATAATTCTGAGTGTTTTATTTAGGCAACATCTTAAAATGTGTAAAATGTTAAACTCTTACATTAAAATGATCATGAACTATGCAGCATTTGATATACATGTATGCATAGTATGCTCATATACAGAGAAAACGGAAAACGTATTTTACACGTTTTCTATATTTGTTTACTTAGCTTGATCAAATAAACATCATTACTAACTTGCATGCATAAGTAACTTCGTAATTATGCTTATTTGTCTGAATTATACATCGAAAGTGCCATACTTTAGTACAACACAAGTACACATAAATTAACGAACATATTTGATATGGATCTCACTACTCAGTTCAAAATGCTCATGAACAGTATACATCTCTTATTTTTCACTCTATTCAAAATATGTCTCAAATTTAAATCTATGATTTTTAATTCAATTTGTTTTATATCATTTAAAATTCTGTCAAAGCTGAGTCATGGAAGATATTTAAGAATTTCATCCAGTTGAAATGGCAAAAGGACGTTAATCAAAAGCAAGGATTACCCATTTTGAAAACAAATGAACTAAGTAACTGGACCCATAAAATGAAAAAGATGTTTCAGAGACCTGCTCCTCCTTCTATCGTGGTCTGTCGAGCCGAGGTCGTGACACCTTAAAAACATCACACACAATATAAAGCAAATAACAAAGCATCACAACATTATCACAAGATAATTAACACAAAATTTGGAATGTTGAAAAGGATGACTTTGTACATAAACTTATTTTGAAATGTGTGTTACACTATGGAAAATATATAGTATCAGAGACCTGGTCCTGCAGCTTCTACAGTTGTTTGCAGAGCCTCAGTGGTGTAACCTTCAAAAATTACGCACAAAATAAGACAAATCACAGAACATTACAAATGTCTAACACAATACAAGAAGATTTAAGCAAAATTCTACTGATATATAGCAAAAACGATTTGGTACAAATAATTCTACACGTTTACTTTTTAATCAATTTAAAATAAGTGATACCATGAATCAAGAATGAAATATATCCTTTTTCGGCTAAAACATCTTTGATCTCAATTAATTGGTCTCAATTACGATTTCAGTTAAAGTATGTTGCATTTGAATATAGTTTAGCCCAAACAGGTTATATTTTCCTAAGGCTTGGTACCGAGCATACCAACATAAAGCGAGTTCCAGGTTGCAGGATTTTGTTTAATGATTTGTACAACAAAAAATGGTTAATATTCACCAAATTATAATGAAAATATTTCAGTAGTCTTTCACTCGATATGCTGCAAAATATAGTAAGGTTTTAAGCCTTAATGACACCGTTTGGCAAATTGTAAGTTTATAGGCGTTATGCATTCTGTACTCTGTTTGTGTGTGGCATGATTTGAAACTCTAATTGGTAGGCTTTTAGGTTGCGCACTTTTCTCTTTGGGCAAGGATATCTGGGTGAAAGACAACTGATTATATGCGTATATAACCGAAATCAAGGCCATTCAAATGCTTAAGAAATGAAATTTGCCTAACTAAAGAGTGAAAAAGTAGGCAAACTTTAGCAGATAAGACATTGAATAAAGAATACTAGTCAAAATATAAACAATAAAAATGTAAAATGTATAAAAAGAAAAATGGAAAATTATTTCAAAATTCATAACAGTGATATCACGACAAAATTTATGAAAAAAAAACTACAAATGGAATCACATTTACTGAAACAAAAAAGAACGTTATTTCAAAAAGCAATTTGTTTTGAACATATTGCATTTGAAAGACTTTTCAATGAGACAGGAATTATGAATTCAGAAAAAAGAAATACAGTGTTCAAGAAATAGTAAAAGGAATGGTAACATCTCAGTAAAGTAGAAATTTAGCTCTAGTGTATATCGTATAATATTTGCTTATTCCTCATTAAATAAATATGGTCCACCTTCTGTTACCCACCTTTACCATCTTTTTACCATTTCTTAAATTTTGATGTAAGCATATATAATTATGTTAAAAAGTCGAAAGTAATCAGATTAGACATTTTTAAATGTACTGAAACTAATAATTGAGAAATGCTTAATTAGACAAATACTAATAAACTAAAATATCAAACAAAATTACCTTGGTCAAGAAAATTAGAGCTTTAAATATTTAAACAAAAAAAAACCGAATAAAATAGTAAAGAAATATGCTATAAATCATCGATAGGGAGATTACGTATGTGAGTTTAACAGTCCCCTTTTACCTTCATATTCCATAGTTTCTTTCTCTGTGACAATAGTCACTGGAAGTTCAGTTGGACCAGTAGTTTCCTTCTCTGTGACAATAGTCATTGGAGCTTCAGTTGTACCCATAGTTTCCTTCTCTGTGACAATAGTCACTGGAAGTTCAGTTGGACGAGTAGTTTCCTTCTCTGTGACAATAGTCACTGGAGGTTCACTTGGACCAGTAGTTTCCTTCTCTGTGACAATAGTCATTGGAAGTTTACTTGGACCAGTAGTTTCCTTCTCTGTGACAATAGTCACTGGAGGTTCAGTTGGACCAGTACTTTCCTTCTCCGTGACAATGGTTACTGGAGGTTCAGTTGGACCAGTAGTTTCCTTCTCAGTGACAATAGTCATTGGAAGTTTACTTGGACCAGTAGTTTCCTTCTCTGTGACAATGGTTACTGGAGGTTCAGTTGGACCAGTAGTTTCCTTCTCTGTGACAATAGTCATTGGAGCTTCACTTGGACCAGTAGTTTCCTTCTCTGTGACAATAATCATTGGAGGTTCAGTAGGACCAGTAGTTTCCTTCTCTGTGACAATGGTTACTGGAGGTTCAATTGGACCAGTAGTTTCCTTCTCTGTGACAATAGTCACTGGAAGTTCAGTTGGACCAGCAGTTTCCTTCTCTGTGACAATAGTCACTGGAGCTTCACTTGGACCAGTAGTTTCCTTCTCTGTGACAATAGTCACTGGAGGTTCAGTTGGACCAGTAGTTTCCTTCTCTGTGACAATAGTCACTGGAGGTTCACTTGGATGAGTAGTTTCCTCCTCTGTCACAATAGTCACTGGAAGTTCAGTAGGACCAGTAGTTTCCTTCTCTGTGACAATAGTTACTGGAGCTTCACTTGGACCAGTAGTTTCCTTCTCTGTGACAATAGTCATTGGAGCTTCACTTGGTAGAGTTGTTTCCTTCTCAATGACAATGGTTATTGAAGGTTCAGTTGGACCAGTAGTTTCCTTCTCTGTGACTATAGTCATTGGAGGTTCAGTAGGACCAGTAGTTTCCTTCTCTGTGACAATAGTCACTGGAGGTTCACTTGGACCAGCACTTTCCTTCTCTGCGAAAATAGTCACTGGAGGTTCAGTTGGACCAGTAGTTTCCTTCTCTATGACAGTGGTCATTGGTTGCTCAGTGGGACCAGTAGTTTCTTTCTCTGTGCCGATAGTGAAAGGAACTTCGCTTGGACCAGTAGTTTTCTCCTCAGTGGCAATAGTGAATTCAGATGAACCAGTTGATTTCTCTGTTGTGGAAGGTGCAAATGTTGATATCGTGTAGGGTTGAATTGTAATTTTTGGTCTTTTTGGTGCAGCTTCAGATGTTTTCAAAGATGTGTATATATACTCTGCTGTGATACTTTCTGTTATCTCTGATTTTGATGCTAAAAGTAAGTTGTTTTTTATATTCAGCTTATTAATGTCAATAACGTTTCAAATGGAATTGATCTAAAATGACAAATACAACAGACGACATTCTTTCAACTGTTTCTATGAAAATTCTATATCATCTACATAATCTATTCCCTATTTATGACAACAATTTATTGAACCACATGTAACTGCAAAATTTGTAGCGTTAATGTAAGACAGGCACATAGACAAATGTTGAAATTTTATGTCTCTAAAAATACGAGTAGCAAGTGTTCCTTGATAGACTGCCACTATTTGTACGAAACTAATATGACATAAAATTCATCTACTTCCTAACTAATCTGTCAACTTACTTTCGCTTGGAGCAGTTGGTTCTGTAACCAGAGCCTCGGACGTTAGCTTAATTGTTGAAGCAGTTGTTCGTTCAACAGTTGGACCGGTTGTTTCCACTTCCGTAACTAGATGCCCTGTTGTCAGTGTCTCTGTTGTTTGTTTCACAGTTGGACCAGTTGTTTCAATTTCCGTAACTGGAGCTTCTGTTGTGTACTTTACAGTAGGAACAGTTGTTTCAATTTCTGTAACTAGAGCTTCTGTTGTGTGTTTCACAGTTGGACCAGATGTTTCCACTTCTGTCACCAGAGCTTCTGTTGTTTGAAGAATTGTTGGTCCAGTTGTGACTGCTTCTGTAATCAACGATTCTGTTGTTTGTTGGATTGTTGAACCTGTCATTTCAGCCTGTGTTATAAATGGTTTTCTAACAGTTGGACCAGTTGTTACAGCCTCTGTGACTGAAACTTCTGCTGTTTCAACTTCCGTCACTTTGGGCTGCATTGTGTGTTTCACAGTTGGACCAGTTGTGTCCACCTCAGTTACCAGAGCTTCTGTTGTGTGTTTTACAGTTGGAACAGATGTTTCAATTTCTGTAACTAGAGCTTCTGTTGTGTGTTTTACAGTCAGAACAGTTGTTTCCACTTCTGCAACTAGAGCTTCTGTTGTGTGTTTTACAGTTGGAACAGTTGTTTCAATTTCTGTAACTAGAGCTTCTGTTGTGTGTTTCACAGTTGGACCAGTTGTTTCCACTTCTGTCACCAGAGCTTCTGTTGTTTGAAGAATTGTTGGTCCAGTTGTGACTGCTTCTGTAATCAATGATTCTGTTGTTTGTTGGATTGTTGAACCTGTTGTTTCAGCCTGTGTTATAAATGGTTTTCTGACAGTTGGACCAGTTGTTACAGCCTCTGTAACTGGAACTTCTGCTGTTCCAATTTTTGTAATTAAAGGCTCTGTTGTCTGCATAACAGTTGGACCGGTTGATTTTACTTCTGTAACTAGAAGCTCTGTTGGTTGTTTTACAGTTGGCCCAGACGTTTCTTTTTCTGTCACAATGGGCCCTGTTGTCAGTTTCATAGTTGGACCAGTTGTTTCAATTTCTGTCATTGGAGCTTCTGTTGTTTGGGGATTTGTTGGACCAGTTGTGCCAGTCTCTGTAAGCATAAATGGAACTTCTGTTGTTTCAGCTTCTGTAACAGAAAACTCTGTTGTGTGCATAAAATTTGAACCAGTTGTTTCAACTTTTGTCACTACAGGCTGCATTGTATGTTTTACAGTTGAGCCAGTTGTGTCTACTTCTGTCATTAGAGCTTCTGTTGTTTGGGAAATTGTTGGTCCAGTTGTTTCTGCTTCTGTAATCAACGATTCTGTTGTTTGTTGGATTGTTGAACCTGTCATTTCAGCCTGTGTTGTAAATGGTTTTCTAACAGTTGGACCGGTTGTTACAGCCTCTGTGACTGAAACTTCTGCTGTTTCAACTTCCGTCACTTTGGGCTGCATTGTGTGTTTCACAGTTGGACCAGTTGTGTCCACCTCTGTTACCAGAGCTTCTGTTGTGCGTCTTACAGTTGGAACAGATGTTTCAATTTCTGTAACTAGAGCTTCTGTTGTGTGTTTTACAGTTGGAACAGTTGTTTCCACTTCTGTAACTAGAGCTTCTGTTGTTTGGGAAATTGTTGGTCCAGTTGTTTCCACTTCTGTAATCAATGATTCTGTTGTTTGTTGGATTGTTGGACCTGTCGTTTTAGCCTGTGTTATAAATGGTTTTCTGACTGTTGGACCAGTTGTTCTAGCCTCGGTAACTGGAACTTTTGTTGTTTCAACTTCCGTCACTACGGGGTGTGTTGTCTGTTTAACTGTTGGACCTCTCGTTTCAAGTTCTGTAATTAAGGGTTTTGTTGTTTGTTCGACAGTGGGACCACTTGTTTCTGCTTCTCTCAGAGGAGATTCTGTTGTCTGTTTTACAGTTGGCGCAGTCGTTTCAGATTCTACTGTAACCGTAGCCTCTGTCGTTTGCTTTTCTGTTGGCCCAGTTGATTCAACCCGTGTGACAAAGGCCCCTGTTGTGTGTTTCACAGTTGGACCAGTAATTTCAGCTTCTGTAACTAGTGGCTCTGTTGTCTGTTTAACAGTAGTTTCAGCCTCTGTTATCACAGTTTCTGTAATAGCTTCTACTGTAGATATTGAAGAAGTATATATTTCTAAAAAAATATAAAAACATTAACTAAATGGTGCATCCTAATTACGTTTAACTAGGATGTGCATGCTTTAGGTTACTGAGAAGTATAAAAGATCATTTAATATATCCTCCAGGATTTGCAATTTGCAGCACCACATGCAATCAACCTCCCTCAAGCTTAAAGCTTAGCTTTTCAGAAAATTCTTTTTGATTTTTTTTGCCATTTATTATTTATTTACGCATTTAAACCAACCAAGCACTGTAGTATTAACATATTTACATGTACTATACACATTTTAAGTGCTTTCGACATAATACAGACACAGCTATCGTTTTCTTACAAATCTGGGCATCCTAATTTGATTATTAAATTTGCCATTGTTCCTTATTGAAGGGACAATATTCTGGTTAGCTCGCTTACCTGCGGCCGACAAAATTAAAACATTTTTATTTACGTCAATTTGTTTTGTTTTAGAAGTTTATTGCGTGGGATTTTACCTTTCGTTGTGGGCGCTTCGGTAGTGGTTTCGGTAGTCTCCTCGTACCGGTACGTTGAGGCAATTTCTGTGTAAAATAAAGAATAGTTAACTAACATCATGAATAAAGTTAACTTCCTAAATCATGCCTCCAATCAAAGGATCACATTTCGGTTGTGTGTTTCCCTTGGTCCATATTCTGATGGTCACCTAGCTAAAATGTGCATGTGTGTTGTCTTTGTAATGTCTTTGTCTGTGTGTAGGATTTTGGTATTCATGTGTTTTATATTGGTTTTATGTTAAACTTACATGTGTTAAAAATAATGAGTATTTGGATATTTATCAGAGATAGGGAAGTAAGCATTCATAATCAATTGTATGATGGTTTATATATACAATTGTTATGACTCACCAATGGGCTTCTGAGTACTCATGGGTTCACTCGTCAGCTCAATGCTGCCCTCTGTAGTTACTTCCCCAGCTGTGGTAGAGCCTTAAGTAATAGAAGCATATAATATGCCAATTAGCTTAGCATGAATATAATTACAGCTCTGAAGCATTCAGTTGAATAATTGAATCACTCCCAAATTGACAGTGTGTTAGGTGAAGGGGTTTTAACAGGATGTTGGGAGAGGTTGGCCTGTATGTTAAGAAATGATCCGCTTATCCAATGGATACTTCTCAGTTTAAATTTATAGAACTTCGTTCAATTGTTAGTTGAGTTATATGCAGGTTGACATCAATTAAGTGGGTAATAAATACGGTTAGGGAAGACACTACACACTTGACATGCAACATTCTTTACAGACGCTCTGTTACAAACATTAAATTAAAGAAGAAATAAACATAACATTTACTTACATGGCAGTTGATCATAAAGTAAAGGAAAGTATAGTAAAGATAGACTAATTAAAGATGTTTCTAACTTGTATACAGATAAATTATCACTTTCTATGCTTTAAGACTCTAATAGTTCATTTAAATTGTATTTATCCCTGTACCTATTTACATACTGCTTGGCACGTAGCACTAGCTATGAGTTGTGAAAAAATGGAGAAGATGGAGTAATCTAGGATGAATAGAAATATGTAAGCAAACACTTAGTTTAATTAGGAGATTTTACGTTTAACTAAAATGCTTCTGCTTATAGTAACAGCTGAAATGGCAATATAAATACAACACATTAATTATATATGAAGAGTGCGTAAAGTGTGTTTATGAAAATGTATCTACAAAAAAGTGTGCCGTAGCATTATTACTAAATTCATACAAAGGCTTCTGCTGGTAGCAAAAGCATTAACCACATTATTCGGTGTATCTACATTTTAACATGTGAATTGGTTATTTCAGCAATTTTTAAAACTAAAATGCAAGGCATAATTATTGGTAATATTATCGGTGCAAAAGGTGTCAGTAATTTTATATTAACTGTAAAGCATTCAATTGAAAATGCAAATAAAATAAACAGATATGCAACTTCACATTGCAAATTATTACTTGTTTTAACTAAGAATAATGTGCAAACCTGAGCAAAAATAAAATGTGCTTGAATAACATAATGAGCATTGCGTGGAAAGTAATTGTACAAAAGAGCGTAATCACGTTGCAACTTGACAAAATATAAAGCTTGTGCGTTTCGCCTGATAAACCTTTGCCAAGACCTTGCCCATCGCTCTTAACGTACTCGTAAACAAAACAGTATTCACTCACCAACCGCTGAAGTACTTGATGTTGAAGGTTGAGTTTCGATTGGTGATGGTGAAGAGAATAAAGTGTGTGGATAGATAGAAGTCTGTTTGGGCTGTCCGATGATAACAGTTGTTGAATGTTCTGCTGCGATGGAAGTTGGTTCTGTTATTGTCGTAAAATGTTGCGCAGATGACGTAAAAGATGATACTGATGATGCTTCCTTTATTGTCTCTGTAGTTAATAACCCTGCTGAAGTTATTTCTGCCGCGGTGTTGCCTGTAGCTTCATATGTTGACGTTTCTTGTGCAGATAGAGTTAGCTGTGCAGTTGACTGTTTACTTACCAAGGATGGTACTTTGCTGGTGCTTTCAGTAAGTACTTGACTTGTACTAAACGATTCTACTGTTGAATACTCGCTGATTACTTTGGTACTTTCTAACTTTCCAGAAATAGAAAAAGTGACAGGAGACTGTGTCTTACTTTCTGTACTTAAAACATACGGCGAACCCTCCCCTGTTGTTTCTGAGGGTTCCTGACTTGACGTTACTACATTCGTTGGTAAATGACTAGAAGCAAACTCAGACGAAGCTGTTCCACTAGTTGAAGAAGAAGAAATAAATTCTTTCGGAAGTGAAGTTGCCGATGTTGACATCTCAAGATTGACAGTAGAAACTGGACTTGTAAAACTACTACCAGTTGATCCGGAAGTTAATTCTGTTGTAATTTGAAGATTTCTTTCAGTTTGTGCGCTGACCGGATGTGTCATCTCCGTTGTTTCATCTTCACGAGTTGTCACATACGTACTTGTTTCTTTTGTGACTAAGTATGTAGCTTCTTGAGCAGATGTCTTAAATTCACTAGCTTTATTTGTTTGACTTTCTGTTGTAAAAATTGGTTTTACTATTTCAGGCGTTGCTTTGGTGATTGCTGTACTTTTACTTGTTATCTCTTCTTGTGTTGTCAGTTCACTACTTACAGTGTTGTGTTCCGTAGTCTCAGATGTTTTTACTTCACCAGTAACTGTGTTGACAGCTTCAGTATGTATTGTTGTCTCTGTTGTCGATTCAGTTGCTTCAAGCTTTTTCGTTATTTGTGACTCTGTTGTAAATATTGGTTGTGCTATTTCTGATGTAAATCTGGTCGTTGGCATTGTTTTGGCTTCGGTTGTTGCTTTCTCTTGTAATCCTGTAGTTTTGTCTCCTGCCTGTTCCGCCGTCTGTTCCGAAAATTTAGGTGTCACGATTTCAGACGTGACCTCAGTGACAACTCCTGTAGTTTGTTCCTTAGAAACTTGCGTTGTTTTCGTCTGTGTTGCTTGTGTCTGTTGTGTTATTGTTTCAGTACTACTTAAACCTTTTTGTGTTTCTGTCTCGGTCGTCATACCTAAAAGATTTGTAAACTTACTTGTATTTTCGCTTTCTGATTGTGTTGATATCTTGTTAGTAAACGCTGTTGTTACTTCAATGGTAGGTTCGATGGTAGTCGCAATTTCAACACTCTCAGTTGAATAGCGTTCTGTTGTTAAGATTGGTTTGGCAATTTCTGGTGTGGAAGCAAAATGTTCAGTTGAAATCTCTAGTCCTGAAGTCGCAGTTGTTTCTTTGGTTGGATAATATGTTACCTTTTCACTAGTTTCTTTTACTTCTACTATTGTAGTTGGTTCCTTTGTGCGGTGCATTGATCTTTCTGTTTCTTTTTGACTTGAATTTTCACTAACAAGTTCAGTAGTTTGCTCTGTTACCGCTTTACTAACATCTTCCGTACTGCTTGATTGAGCATTTGTTGTTTTCTGAATTGGTTCTATAGTAGATGCTATTTCACTACTCTCGGTTGTAAAACTACTCGTTGTAATAATAGGTTTATCAATTTCTAGGGTAGAAATAGTTATGCCTTTACTCGAAATCTCTTCAGTTGAAAATTCTGTTGTTTCATGTATTGGCCTTTCGCTAGATAATTTCGCGCTCTCTGTAGTAATTTCTGTTGTTGGTGTGCCAATGCTTTTCTCAGATACTGGCTCCTCTGTCTGTTTCCTACTTGTACTTTCATAAGGTGTCCCAGTCACATGTTCTGTTACCTCTGTAGTCACAGTTTCTGTACTAGTTTCTATTTCAGTAGTCTGACCTAAACTTCCAGTAAACTTACTTGAGCTTTCTTTTTCTGTCTGTGTCGATATTTCCTTACTATATTCAGTTGTTGATTCCGTACTTGGTTCAATAATTGTTGTTTTAGAAATCACAGTAGTCTGTGGCCATGTTGTTACAGCTGGTCTAGCAAATTCCGCAGTGCTGCTGACAGATTTTTCAGTTGTTCCGTCACTTTCAGATATTTCTTTGGTTGTGCTAGCAGCAGTCGCGAATAGGGTGGTCTTCCTGGCCTCTCCAGTTTGTTTGTGTGTCAATTCTGTCTTGTATTCGGTTGTTAATTTTTGAGTTGGTCCAAAGGTGGTTGTGAAATCACTTTCTGTTGTCTCTTGTGTTGTTCCTTCAGCATACTCAACACTCTCTGATGTACTCCCTTCTTGTGTTGTCATCTCACTTGTCATAGAAAGCCGATCTGTGATCTTCGGCTTTTCCACTTTGTTAGTTACTTCTGTGGTAATTTGTGTAGTTTCTGAAATTTCCGTTTGCGATCCTCTCCATTTTGTTGATTCTTGACTGGTGTATTCTGTAACTTCTGTACCACTTGAGAGTGATTCTGTTTCAGCTGATTCAACTAAACTACTCGTAAATTTACTTGTTACTTCAGTTTCTGACTGTGTAGATATCTCTTTTATTAATACCGTTGATGCTTCTTGGGATGTTCCTGTAGTAGTGGTTCTTTCACTCAGCATTGTTGATTGTGTTGTTATGGCCGGATTTATTATTTCTGGTGTGGATGTAGCAGTCTGTTGAGTTGAGGCTGAATTTACAGACATTTCCTCCGATGTTGCTCTTGTGCTGGTGTCTCTTGTTGTAACCTCTGTTGGTGTTGTCTTTGTTGCAGACACGGAAACCCCCGTTTGCTCCGCACCAGTGAATTCTTCAATCGTTGCCGTGGGTTCTTCTGTTATCTCATTGGTAGGAAATTCTGTTCCACTTGTACTGGTTCCTATTTCAGTTGTTTTATGCAGACTACTTGTTTTGTCCGTTTCTATTGTCATTTTGCTGAATTCAGTCGTCGTCTCTGGGGTTGGAGTAATCTCAACTGCTGTAGTTAGTATTGATTTAACGAATTCAGGTGTGGAAGCTGTGCCTTGACTTGAAACCCGTGTCTGTGGCCTTAAAGTGGTGTCTGCAGTGTGAAGGTTACTGATTGAATATTCTCCTGTTGTTTCACTAGTTCTCTTGATGAGTTCAGTAATTGGCCCAGTTGTAGATTCACTTGTTTTCATTTCAGATATTGGTTCTTCAGGACTTTTCTGACTAGTGTACTCATTGAAAATCACAGTAGTTTGTCGTGTATCGGTAGCAGTTTCTACACTGCTACTTAAGGTTGTGAGCTTCTCCGTTTCGGTTGTTGTACCTAAACTACTTGTGAATTCACTTGTTGCTTCCGTTGACATTTGTGTAGAAGTATCTTTGCCGTATTTTGAGACTGTTTCATAAGTTGGCTTTACTGTAGTTTCCATTTTGCCCTCCTCAGTTGAGGATGAAAGTGTCGTGACAAATGATATGGCAATTTCAGGTGTGAATGAATTAGCTGGTTGAGTCACACTTTCAGTTTTCCTTGATGTCTCTTCTGTTATTTCCTCGGATGTAGTCGAAAGTTGTTCTGCTTCACTACTTACTTGGGTTGTACCTTGTGTACTGTCCACTTCTGTCATTTCAGCAGAACTTGTTTGAGATACTAACGTTTCTGTCGTTTCCTGACTAAATATTTCAGAGGTCTGTGCAATACTACTTAAACCTGTTTGTCGTTTAGATGTTTGACCTAAACTACTTGTAAACTGACTTGTTTCCTCGATTTCAATTTGAGTCGAAATCTCTTTACTGTATTGGGTACTTGTTTCTATGATTGGCTCCTCGGTTGTGATCTCAGTGCTCCGAGATGTATGCGTCTCTGTTGTTTCGATCGGTTTGGCAATTTCTGGTGTTAATGCTGTCAGTTGTGTTGTGCTGTGTTCTGAAACTTCTCCTTTCACTGTTGTGATTTCTGTATATTCAAGCAGGGGCTCTGTTGTGGTATCACTGACGGTAATCGGCTCTCCTGTTGTCTTCGGTTTACTCATTACCTCAGTTATTGGTTCATTCGTGTTTTTCGGAGTAATAGTCTTAGACAGTAGTTCTTCTGTAGGATTCTGACTGGTGTATTGACTTCCCATTGCTTGGATAACCGGGGTCGTTTGTTCCTCAGTTGTTATAGCTAAACTACTTGTTTGCTCTGGTGTTTCTTGAGTATTTGTAACAGTTGTATCTATTTCTAAAATTTTAATGGTACCTTTCTCTGTTGTCACGAGTGGTTTTGCAATTTCTGGCGTGACTGCAGTTGAATATTCTGTACTCTCTGGTTTACCTGTTTCACTAGTTTCTTTAGTTACAAACTGAGTGGATGACTCTTCTGTAAATTCAGCTGTGCTCGGTCGAGATACTTCCTCAGTACTTTGTTCTCTTTCTTGTGCAGTTACAGCTACAAAGCTGCTAAAAGGTGCTTGTGTTTCTATCCTCCTTGTTAACTTACTTGTTTCCTCGGGTACTATTTGAGTAACCGTCTCTTTAGCATATGTAATAGATGTTCCTCTACTTGGTGCCATTGTTGACTTTTCAGCTAACTCTGTTGTCGCAATAGGTTGAGTAATATCTGGTGCAGATGTGGTAGCTGCTTCCGTTGTTTGTTCTGTTGTAAAAGCTTCGAATGCATTTGTAGATGCAGTTATTGTTTCACCTGACGTCACGCTAGAAATTGTTGGCTGTTGTGCAGTTGTAACTGTTTCTGTCTCAGCAGTTTTTGCACTGATAACAAGTGTAGTTTTCCCTTCGGTTATTGCATGAGTAATACTTGTTGGATATGCATATTTTACCGTTGATTTTTCTTCGGTTGTTTGTTCCACTCCTCCTGCAGTAAAAGTTTCAGTACTACTCGAAACCGTTTCTTTTTCGGTTGTTTCAACTAAGCTACTTGTAGATGTGTTTGTCTCATCGGTTTCGGTTCGCGTCGAAAATGCCTTGCTGTATTCAGCTGTTTCATGGGTGGTTTCAACTGCTCTTGTTTGAAGACTTTCAGCTGTGTAACTCGCTGTTGTGAAGATAGGTTTTGCAATTTCTGGCGTGGATACAGGATTCCCCGTTGAAGTTATCGCACTTGTAAGCTCTTGCTGGAATTCCGTAGTTTCACTCTTCTCTGTTGTCATTGCACTGGCTAATGCAGATTCCTTTGGTGTCACTGTCTCCATGGTTTTTGTAGTGACAACATGTGTAGTTGGCTCCTCTGTAGTAACAATGGAACTTGACTTTTCAGTGGATTTCTGAACAACTGCCTCAGTTGTTTGACTACTTCCAAAAGCACTTGTTTCTTTACTTTTTATTTCCGTCGAAATGTCTGTGCTAAATTCAGTCGTTGTTGGATTGGTTGAGCCAGTTGTACCTGTTACTGCAGCTGTGTTAATTTCTGTTGGTAATTTTGGTTTAGCAATTTCCAATGTTGATGTTCTTAACTCCTCTGTTGTCATTGCACTAGCTGTAATAGGTTGTTCCGTAGTTCCAGGATTTGCTATTTCGGCCGTTGTTGCTGTATAAGTTGGTGTTATTTGCTCTGTTTCAGTTTTTCCAACTAAACTACTTGTAAACTTACTTGTTTCTCCTGTTTCTACCCCTGTAGAATACTCTTTACTGTAATCTGTTGTTTCATCGCTAGGTTCTGCAGTTGTGACTTTCTCAGCACTCTTAGCTGTGTAGGTATCTGTGGTAAACAGTGGTTTCTCAACTCCAGGTGTAGATCTTTCAGTCCCTATGGTTGTAGTTTCTTCCGGCAGTCCTGCAGTCTTACCGGTTATTTCCTCTGTTGTCATCATACTGACCAGCGCGGGCTGTTCTGTAGTTTCTGGATATCCTGTTCTAGTTGTTTCTCCGGTCATGGCAGATGCCGTTTGCTCCTCTGAAGTTGCTACATAACTTGCTGGAGATGTTGGGTTTTCCGTTGATTCCTGAATAACCGCTTCTTTGGTTTCTTTTGCTGTTACTCTGGTGACAGCTTCAGAGCTTTTTGAATCCATTTGTAATTCTCTTTCAGTTGTTTTAACTAAGCTACTCGTAAACTTACTTGTTTCTTCAGTTTCACTTTGTGTAGAAACCTCTTTAGTGTACTTAGTTTGCATTTCCTGACTCTCGGTTATGAACGTTTCTGTCGTTAAGATTCGTTTTTCAATTTCTGGTGTAGTTGTACGCATCCCACTGCTAGTACCTATACTTGTAATCTCTTGTTGTAGTTCTGTAGTTTTGCTTGTAGGCTCTTCTGTAATCATAACACTGCCTCGTGTAGTATGTTCTGTTGTCTTGGTAACAATTTGTGTGGTTTGCTCTTTTGTAGGAGGAATTGTTTCAGTTACAAGCTCTGATGTGTATTCATCTTCAGTAGTTAGTTTTGTCAATTTTTCAGTTGCAACTTCTGTGCTACTTGAAAGTGTTTGGGTAGTAAACTTACTTGTTGATTCCTTTCCCACTTGCGTAGAAATCTCTTTTCTGTAATCTGTTGTTTCAAGGGTTAGCTCGACAGTTGTTCCAATTTCACCACTTTCAGTTGTATGAATCCCTGTTGTGAGGATTGGTTTTACAATTTCAACTGTAGATATATCAACCTGTCTGGTTGTATCAGTGCTTGTAGCCCCTTCTGATCTGGTGGTTTCGGTTGGTTCCTCTGGTACCATTGTACTAAGAGCACTGGGTTTTTCAGTGGTCGCGGCTGTTAAGCTCTCTGTTGTCTGATATACTTGCTCCACTGTCTTCTCCTGGCTAGTGTATTCGCTAACAATTTGAGTTGTTAGAATATTTTCTTCAGTTGTAAATTTCACCGTGTTTACAGGCCCACTGCTCTCTGGTGTTGTCATTTCTGTTCTCATTTCTGATTTTGCAACTTCTAGCATAGATGTCAACATTTCTTTTGTTGTTCCCTTACTTGACTCTTCATTTATAGTTGTTGCCGCAGTGGTGCTAGTAATTTCTTTTTCTGTAGTTATCACACTCGAAATCTCAGAGACTAAACTTTGCTTTTGGCTTGTAATTGTTGTTTCCTCAGTTCCTGTACTGACAACCACTTGTTCACTAGTTGTGCCTGTTGAAAGTTCAGTTGTCTGCTTCCCAGTAACAGGTTCTTCAGTTGTCACTTCAGTTGTAACTAAACTAACTATCTGTGGTTTTGCTGTTGCTTCACGTGTTATCATTTCCGTCGTTACCTCAGCACTTACAACGGTAGCCTTTTCAGTTGTAGTTTCTGCAACAGTTGATTCTTTTGGTGTTTTCTCTGTTTGATATTGACTAGTATATTCACTGACAAATTCAGTTGTTTGCTCTTTTACAAGTTCCGTACTCTTTTCCTCTGGTACAAATGATGTTTGAACGACAGTAGACATTGAACCTTCCGTAGTTAGGAGTGGTTTTACTATTTTTGGAGTAGATTCTGTTGTTACGCTTGCCGTTTGTGGAATTCCAGCTGTAATTTGTGGCAACGTGCTTGTGGCTGAAATTTCAGCGGTACTTTGTTCCACGTTTATCGCAGTTACCACCTCACTAGTGACACTAATTGAACTTTCAGGAGTTTCAGTTACAGTTTCAGATGTGAAAAGATTTTCTATTGTTGGTTTTTGTGCTATGTGTTCTGTTACAGACTCACTAGTTAACTCGATAGTATGTTCAGTACTTATTGGCACAGTTTGTTTTAAATATGTTTGACTAATGGTGGTTTCAGCAGTTTGTGATACTGGCTTTTCTCTACTGTACTGACTAGGCAATTCACTAACTAACTCAGTAGTCTGTTCTGTAACTACTTCAGAAAGAGTACTGCTTGAATGTACTTCAGTTGTACCACCTAAAACTGCTGAGAACTTACTAGTTTCTTCAGTAACTAACTCAGTTGAAACTTCCTCAATAAACTTAGCAGTTGTTGTTTGAGTAGTCAATTCCACCCCTTCAGTTTTCTCACTGACAGAGGGTTGAGA
This sequence comes from Haplosyllis anthogorgicola, assembly GCA_038406195.1. NCBI lineage: Eukaryota > Metazoa > Annelida > Polychaeta > Phyllodocida > Syllidae > Haplosyllis > Haplosyllis anthogorgicola. Next base: position 43,533 of record JBCAUI010526808.1, on the reverse strand, counting down.
AGTTCCCTTTGGAATTCCTGTGGTCAAAACAGGTTTTTGTATTTCAGGTGTTGACTGCGATGACTCTCTCGGTATTTCACTAGTAAATAAAGTTGCAGGTTGTGATGTTGCCTCTCTGGAAACTTTTGGAGTTTCAGTTGTGTAGGCCTCTGTTTCTTCTGTCAGTTCCACTGTACTTAGTGCCTTTGTGATTACTTGCGTAGCTTCAGAGAAAGCAGGAGTCATCGTCGTTTCTTCTACTTCGAATTGGGTCGTTCGACCGTGCGTTGTTTCTTCTACTTCCACAGTTCCCAGACTCGGCCTCTCTGTTGTAACCTTTGATTCCTCTCTTGTACTAAATTGCTCTGATGTTGTTCGGGGTGTTGTTGTCTCTGCTGGAACTTGAGTCGTAGCTTCAGTTTGAATTGGTTTGGCAATATTAACTTGACTTGTCGTAATTAAAGGAATCTCAGTTGTAGGCTCAGCTCTGGGGCTACTCATAAATGTGGAAACTTTCTTTTCTGGTGTGGTTGTTGCTTTTTCAAATGTCGTTTCGGCAATTACTTCAGTCGTCGCTTCAGTTTGAATTGGTTTTGCAGTCACAATATGACTTTCGATCGTCGGCCTGACACTGGAAATTTCGCTTTCTGTGGTCGTGCCCATTCGCTCCGTAACAGCTTCTATCGTGGTTGTTTCCACAGTGATCTGTATCGCTGACTCAGTAGTTTTCTCTGTTAAATATTCAGGCATCCCTGGAGAACGTGATATCATAGCCGCTTCAGGCGTAACTTTACTCATCTGTTCAACAAAGGATGTTGTTTCACTTTCACTTACTACTTTAGTTGCCCTTTCCTTTGTCTTTGGTTGATAAAATGTTGTTTCAAAGGTAGATTTAGATTCAACGGTTGTACCTTTTGCCGGAATAGATGTTGCTGTGGATTCTGTTGTGGTTTGTTCTGTCTGTGACGCAGTAAAATAAGAAGACGCCTTTTCAGGTTGAGTTACAATTTCAGTTGAAACCATTGTAGTCGTTTCTGAAGATTCTGGCGTAATTACTGAAGTTTGCTTAGTAATCGACTCAGTACTTGTCACTATCTTAGGTTTCCCCACACTGACTGATTCAGTGGTTTCGAAAGTAATTCCTTCTTGAACTGTTGATGCCTTTGTTACAGGCTCTAAAGTTGTAGTCTTCTCTGTAATCTCTGTAACATCCTCTGTAGATGTCGTTTGATCCGCAAGTTCCGTAACTTGAGTCTTTTCACTTACAATTTCCGCCGTTTCTAGACTTGATGTTTTTTCTGTGGACGCCTTGAAGGACTCTGGTTCCTGTGCTGAAGTTGTTGGTACTTGTGTCATACTTTGAGTAGTAACTTCTGCTGGAGACTCAGATGTCAACTTACGAGATTCTCTAGTTTGATATTCGGTACTAATTTCAGGCAATGTTTGTGTTGCAATTTTTTCTGATGTTGCCCCGCTTACCATTTCAGTGCTACGTCCTGTTACTAATTTTACTGAGTTTGTCTCAGGTGTTTGGGATTCTGTAGTTACAATTGGTTTGTGAATTTCTGGTGTTGTCATTGTTTCAGAAGAACTTATGCCTTCAGGCGATTTTTTTGTGTATATCTCTGAGACATACTTAGAAGTTTGAATTGGTGTTTCTGTAACAGACTCTGTTGTGAAGCCAGTTGCTTCACTACCTGCAAAAAGTTCAGTTGTTTTAGACGATACGCCTGTACTACTACTACTGCTGCTCTTTTCATCTGCTCCTTTTGTAGTTTCAGCACTTGACTTATAACCAGATGTGATTTTAGAACCTATTTCAATACTGGTTGGTGTCACAGTAGTTTCTACATAAGTTGTACTTTCTAAGCTACTTGTTCCTTCAGTACTTGTAAATAATGTTGAAGTGGTAGGTGCTTCACTTGTCGACTTACGTGTATGGGATGTTGCCAATATCGGTTTCTTAATTTCAGGCGTTGAAGATTCAAGTGAAAATTCTGTCGTTTCAATTGCAGCAGTAGTTCCTTCACCAGCTGTTGTTTCAGGCTCTTCTAGCGTTTCTGTTGTTGTTTTTATCTCCGGAATAGCAGTTGTTCTGGTAGGTTCTTCCTCTTTCGCACTCGTAGCTTCCAGAGTGGCTGCAGTAAGCTCAGTAATTTTAGGTTCTGTTGCTGTCACATATGCTGTAGTTACCTCCTCTACTAACTCTGTTGTTTCTAATAACCCTGTCGTTTTCTCTGTTGGTGGTTCAGTGGTGACAGTTGTACTTTTCACTGGTATTTCACTAGTAAATTTAGGCTCTACAATGACTGGTGTAGAGCCAGTAGGGCTTGATATCTCTACTTCTGTAATGCCTTCAGTTGTAAATGGAGATACTGACCCAGATGACATTTCACTGATCAGCTTTGTGAACTTAGGATTACTAGTTGCAGTTTTTCTTTCTTCTGAAACTCCTAACGTTGAATATGAGGTTGGCTTCATACTGGTTCCTATTTCAGTACTCTCCACTTTTTCTGTACTTATCTGTTCAGATACAGTCTTTTCTGTCGTCTCCACAATTACTTCAGTAGTTGCCTTAGTTTGAACTGGTTCTACAATTTCGGTGTGTGCTGTTGTTATGACAGGACCTTCGGTTGTAGGACTGATTTTAATTGTGCCAAACTCCTTTTTCCTTGTTGTCAATCCTCCTTCGGTTGTGGCTTCAGTAGTATCAACAGGAATCTCAATAGATGCCTCAGTTTGAATAGACGGTGTGCCCTCAATAACAGTTGCTACCTTTGTAGAAAATTCCTCTACCTGTGTGGATAGTCCTTCAGATACTGTTTCAACAGTTGTTGTTTCGACAGATGGCTCTGTGGTTGCTTCAGTCTGAACAGGCTTCGCAATTTCAACATGAGTTGTTGTTATTAATGGACCTTCAGTTGGCTCTTCTGTTGCTAAATTTATTACACTTGTTGCGATCTCTTGCTGTACAGTGGTTTCAATGGCCAGTTCGGTGGTAGCTCCACTTGTCTTTTCTGTAATTGATTCCGTCGAGGTCCTTGTTTCTTTGCTTATCCTTTCTGATGTTGCTTCAAGCTGTTCAGTGGTGGACCCTACAATTTCCACCGGTGTTTGTTGTGTAGACTGTACTTCAGTGGCTGAAGCCTCAGCAACTGTCCCGGTGACAACTGATGTTGTAACACTAAGATACTCTGTTGTGAAGCCAGTAGCTTCACTACCTGTAACGATTTCAGTTGTTTCATATGATAAATCTAGACTACTACTCATCTTTTCTGACTCTATATCTGTACTCGTTTCAATTTGTAATTCAGTAGTTGTATTTGGTAGTTCAGTTGGAGGTTGAGAACTCCCACTGCTTTCAGTTGTCTGTGTTGCGGTTTCAGTTGTTCCTAATCCTACTTCACTACTCTGTGGTATCGTTGAACTAGTTGCTATTTCACTGGTAAACTTACTTGTTTTCTCGCTCAATGATCGTGTTATCTCTGTTGTTTCCTTGGGTAGTTCTGATGTTAATTCTCTGGTTTCCTTAGTTTGCTCGACTGTGGTTTCTGCATGTGAATATCCTGTCGTTATCTTTTCAGTCACTAGTCTTGGCGTTTCTGGTGTCGCTTTACTTGTTCCCAATGTTTCGACTTCCGTAGTTGCCTCAAAAGTTACTTTTGTAGCCTCAGTAATTGTTTCCTGAGCAGATGTTTCCGTGACGGCTGTGGTTTCTTCAGGGGTGATTCTCTGTGTTTGAATCTGAGTAACCTCTGTTCTTGGCTCAAATGTTGTGCTTATTATTGGTTTTTCAGTCGTTAACATCGGTTTGACGATCTCTGGAGTTGCAGCAGTAGTTTGTTCAACACTAGTATGTTCTTCTGTTAGGCCAGTCACAGCTTCAGTAACCACTGTCTGTCCGGTTCTTGTCGCTTTTACTGTTTCGCTAGTGGTTCCTTCAATTTGAATTTCTGTGGTTACTACGGGTTTCACAGTTCTTTGTGTGGATAAAACTGTTGTTTGCTCAACTAAAGTTTCTTCTTGAGCTATTTCTGTTGTTTGGTAAGTACTTGCTTCTGTTACAATTCTCGTCATTCTGGACCCTTCTGTGGTAGAGACAGGTGTGAACTTTGCTTCCGATGTCTCTTCAGGAACAAATGGAGTCGATTTCAATAATGTTGTTTGTTCAGTTACAGGCACAGTATGTATTGTACTTTGCACTTGAGATGTACCTTCTAATGGTACTTCAGAGCTTATCACAGGCTGCTTTATTTCTGGCGTAGTAATAATTGTAGTTTGTTCCAATGATGTTTGCTTTACTGTACTAAATTGAGTTGTTTGCCCTGGTTCCTCTGATATTCCAAGACTTGTTTCAGGTTGCGTTACTTTTGTCTGTGCTCCAGTGCTACCTATAGTTGGTTCTGCAGTTACTCCCTCTGTTAGTGTCGTGCTTTTCTCGAAACTTGTTGCTTGTTCAGTAACAATTGTACTTGCTTCCACAACTTCGGTTAATAGAGTACTTGGTATTTCTGTTGTAGCACGTGGTCTTGCCACCTCTGGTGTAGAAATGACAGTGGTTTCTTCTGCAAAAGTCTGTTCTTCTTGAGAAACGATCGTTGTGTAGGCTTCAGTAGTGCCCTGTTCTTCTGTCACCATCGTTGGTTTTTCTGAGGTTGCTTTTCTCGCCTTGAATGTTGTCATTTCAAGGGGTTCTTGAGTGGACGGTAAGTTTTCAGTTGCCTGTTTTGAAGTAATCAAAATTTCCTCAGTTGTAGCTTCAGTAATGATTGATTCCCGAGGCGTACTTTCGACTGGAATTGCAGTTGTCACTATTGGCTTTGCAATTTCAGGAGTAAACACTGACGTTGTTTGACTCACAGATGCATACTCCTCTGTGGCCTCCGTTGTTTCCACTTCAATTGTTGTTGATACAGTTTGCGGTTTCTCGGTCATTACGGTTGGCTTTTCAGAAGATATTTGACTTGTCTGAATAGCCATTTCTTCGGTTGGACCTTCACTTGTTTGCACCGTGGAGCCTTCAATTGTTACTTCAAAGGTGGATTTTTCTGTTTGTGATAGGGATGTGACAATTGGTTTTTCTATTCTTTGTGTAGTTACAACTTGTGTTTGACCATAGGTAGACAGTTTTTGTATTGGTTCAGTTGTTTCTTCTTTGAAAAATGTTGTTCTCTCAGTGCGGGTTTCTAGCTCCGTGACCTCCATTTTCTCTGCGGTTACACTGCTTGTTCCTTGAGATGTTAATTCTGTTGATTGCGTTGTTGATTTTGAAGTCACAAGATATGGTTCCTCTATTGTGGTTTGACTTTGTTTTGTTGCCTCTATGGGTGTTTGGCTTGTTACCTCAGTTACCTTTTCAGTCTGTTCTGCAGTTACCATCGTTGTTTCCTCCTCTGTAACTTCTGACACTTCAGCCGTTACACTGCTTGTTGGAATTTCTGATGTTGGTTGTGTTGTTAATTTGGTTGTTGGAACTATTGGTTCTTCTGTAGTTGTTTGTCTTTGCTCAGTTACTTCTGTCGGTTTTTGCCTTGTTACTTCTGTTAACCCTTCTGTTTGTTCAGTTACTTTCAGTGTGGTTGCAGCCTCTGTAACTGATATTTCTGCTGTTGGAATTTCTGATGTTGGTTGTGTTGTTAATGTGGTTGTCTGAACTACTGGTTCTTCTGTAGTCGGCTGTTCTTGTTTTATTACCTCCGTTGACGCTTCGGTTGTTTGCTTTTCTGTTGTAACTATACTCTCTGCTGGTTCACTTGTTTGATACATAGCCGATGTTTTCTCTGTCTGAACTTTAGTGTATAACGTACTTTGTTCTTGCTCTGTAGTTTCAATCGAAATCTCAGTGGTAATTAATGGTTTTGCTATCTCTGGTGTGGAAACAATTGTGGACTCTTCAGGTGCTGCGGGTTTTTCTGTTGTAGTGAATTCAGTTACTTCCCCTGTCGCAAAAGTTGGCTTTTTAGATGTAATTTGGGTTCGAAGAGGAGTAGTTTTCCCCTCTTCAGTGAACTGTGTTGTTGTCCGTTCGGTGGAACTCATGGTTAAAGGCATTGTGTTAGTTCTCTGTGTTGTTTCTCCTTGAGTAGTTCTTTCAGATGGTATTTCTGAAGTTATTATTGACTTTACTATTTCTGGGGTGGACACGATTGTTGAGTGAGCTGTTGAAGGTTTTTCTTCTAACGTCTCAGTGGTACCTAATTCAGTTGTTTTCTCTCTTGCCGCTTCAGAAGTAAATTTGGTCGGTGATACAGTATTTTTTCCTTCAGTTATTTCTGTTATGCCAATTTCAGTAGTTCCCGATTCAGTTGATTGCTCCTTTTGCTCATGGCTTGTACTTTCAATTGGTATTTCTGTGGTTAATATTGGTTGTTTTAGCTCTGGTGTAGAAAGAACTGTTGATTGTGCTTCTGAATATGCTGCTTGACTGACGGTTATTTCTTCGATCGGAACTGTTGTCTTTGGAGGGTGTTCAGTTGTTTCTCTTGTAGAGACAACAGCCGTTGTTTCAATAGTACCTTCAGTCAAAACCACTTCTGGAGTTGACTTTTCAATCGAAATTTGTGATGTCAAGATAGGTTGTTCTATCTTTATTGTAGATGCTACGGTTGTCTGTTCAACAGTGGACAATTTCTCAGTTACTTTCGTCGTTTCTTGGACCGCTGTCGTTTCTTTAGTGCTTAATGCACCAGATGTAGCTTCTGGTGTTGCTGCTGTTACACTAACTTTCCCTTCAGATGTTAGTTCTGATGTTGATATTGTTGTCGACTTAGTGGTCTGGATGATCGGCTCTTCTATGGTTGTTTGTTCCTCTTTTATTGCCTCCGTTGAAACTTCTATTGTATATTCCTTTGCAGTCGTGCTTGATTCTGCTTCTGTTCTCTCTGTTACTACTGTTGCCTTTTCAGTAGACATTCTTTCACTAACTACCTCTGTCGCCAACGTTACTTTGGGAGTACTTTCTGTTGTAACCGGTTTTAGAGTTGATGATTCAGCTGGCATTTCTGAAGTTAAAATTGGTTTCTCAATTTTTCTAGGGACTACAGATGTTGTTTGACCATTGGTAGAAACCTCCTCTGTTGATTCAGTCGCCTCCTCTTTAGACATTGTGGTTCTTTCGGTAGTGGCTTCTGCCTCTGTTGGAATTTCTGAAGTTGGTTGTGTTGTTGATTTAGTTGTTGGGATGATTGGTTCTTCTGTAGTAGTTTGTCTTTGCTCAGTTACTTCTGTAGATTTTTGACTTGTTATTTCAGTTACTGCTGCAGTCCGTTCAGGTGTTTTCAGTGTTGTTGCCTCCTCTGTAACTAATGATACTTCTGCTGTTGGAATTTCTGATGTTGGTTGTGTTCTTGATTTAGTTGTTGGAAGGATTGGTTCTTCTATAGTAGTTTGTCTTTGTTCTGTTACCTCTGTCGGACTTCGACTTGTTACTTTAGTTATCACTCCAGTTTGCTCTGTTGCTGGTAATGATGTTCCTTCTTTGGGCAACTCTGTTGATTCCACGCTTACTACTCCAGTTGAATATTCAGGTTGAAGTGAAGTCAGCTTAGGTTCTATTTGCTTAAGAGTTGGTTGAGAGGGTAGAAAGGAAGAAAGAGAAGGAGTTGAGTTCTCCTCTTCGGTCACCAGTGAGGTCAGTTCAGTTGGCTGCACAGTTCTGGGTGGACCTTCAGTTGTGACCCCTGTTCACAAAAAGCATTTATTACACACGACATGACAGACGACATAACTCACGCCAAAGAAACGTTGAAACGTTGATACATTTAAGTATCATCCACTTTACATACATGTGTTAGAGACATTACATAAATTTGTAAGACAAAAATACATTTTTGCACTTATTTGAATAAGGTTTGGTTTTACAGGTGTTTTGTTAGTAGAGTTGTTAGTATTGGTTTGATAGTTTTGGGTAATTACCCCTGCTTACCATAGATCATCTTTGTATTTAATACAAATTTTAAAGTATACCATTACAAATTGATCCTTGTACATTTGAACTTGAACTTTATGATTAGTAATAAGATAAATCTATTTTAGGCTACTTCACATGTGTACACTGTTTCTTGGGTTGAAAACGTGTTTGGTCGAAAACCCTTTAAGATATCGTGTACCATGTTTCGCATATGACCCAAATCATACCAAAACATTACACAGGTACATTCAGAAACGAACTACTACTTTACATTTTTGTGCAGTAATCAAAATGTTTCAGCTACTAAGTTGCGCACTAACGTTTTGCAGGTTTCTTTTAAGCAACTATAAGCAACAATAAAGCAAATATTTAATTCTACGTTCAATGTTTTTCTGTACACTGCCCCAAAGATATACATAGCTGGACATTAGCTACGTACAATATTAGTATGCAAAGTTCAGTTTGGCTTATTTATTTTAATCTATGTAGCTTTTCCTGGTGCTAATATAGACCTATGTATGTGTGATGTGCTAAACTAGTAATTACTAGTGTTGTGTGATGTGTCAACTAAACATATCCTAATGTTGTAACCACTATGCAAAATAAGCTTTTACATGTGAAATCAATATTATTGCTAAACCTTTACTAGTTTGTGTGCTTTCCTGCACCATAAACTATAGGTGTAATGTATTTCTATGCCCTGTGTTATCAATAATGTAGCTCTTACCAGTAGTTAACTTTAATATTTGTTGAGTTGACCCTTCAGTACTGATTGCTGATCAAAAGAAAATGTTACCCTTTTCTTTATCACTACGGATTAGCCTCATTTTATCGACACAGATGAAATTTACTTTGCATGAGGAAAAGTTACGCAGTGAACATGTAATCTCCTGGAAATGAGATTTTATATTATTCCCCAACAAAAGTTTCAATTGAATTTACACCATAATAAAAAGAACTAAGATAAAATGTGTACTCACCACTTGTTGCCTTTTCGGTTACAAGTGTTGTTTGCTCTGAAAATAAAGTTAATATAACTTTTAATTGCTAAAACTCTTAAGATATTGAACGGTTTATATTGCTTTATTTTCTTTAGCAAAGCTTGCAATAATTGAGTAAATATTGATGGTGAACACAGAACAGTTGTGGTTTTATTGTGCAGAGAATCCAGGATCACGAAAGACGTGTTGTTCTAGAAAGAATAACGATTCTAAACAATGCATAAAAATGTTGTACAAAATTTTTCAAGAGTGTATGCAGTCAGAGAGTTTTGATGTGCCATAATAGTTGACTATTGGTTTTTTCCTCAAAATCCACATGAAAACAAGTAGCGTGTAAAAGAAATAACAGAGTCGTGAAGGACTGGCTGAATAATGTGCACAGAACACAAATAGAAACGTTTGAAAATAAAAAACAACGGAAACTAAACAGCAGTGCCAGAAATAAATATTGAAGATCCAGAACTATGTGAAACAGTATTTTCTGCTATAATGATGTGCATCCTGAAAGAAACTTTAACAATTTAATTTTATTTACCTGAAAGCTTAGCAGGAACAGCCGTTTCTGTAAATTTAAATGCATAAGCAAAAGTGTACAAGTCCTTTTCAGAAAGCAAACAAATATGTATACGAAAAAGTTAAATTCAATGTTTTCAACAAAGTAAGAAAGGGTACGCTTGAAACAATAGAAATAATCATCTATCTTACTTGAATATAACTCAGTTGCTCGCTCAGCCAATACACTTGTTGATTCTACTGATGTAGCGTATGTAGCTTCGGTTAGTGGAGAAACAGACGTGATTGCTACAGATTCCTCTTTGGTCACACTTCCAGCAGTCACATATTCGGTGGTAGTTCGGATCTCTGGTTGTTCAGTCTCCACTACAGTTGTTTCTTCTATTTCTTGCGTTGTTATTTCTTCAGCTGTTGTTTCTTTTGGCTCTAGTGTGGTTACCAATTTAGTTTGGAATGTCTTTTCTGTTTCAGCTTCAGTTACCAAGTCAGTTGTTGCTTGTTTGGGTATTTCAATTGAAAATTCTGTCGTTAACTTCTTTCTCGTTGATGAAATTTCGGTTGTAGCCTCTGTTGTTATCTGTGGCTCTTGTGAAGCAGTAGCTGCAATTTTAGTGACACCTTTGGTCGTTGCTTCTCTCTGAGTTGTGGTAAAAGGTGTAAGTATTTTTGTTGCAGCTTCGCTTGAATAAACGTTTGTAATCTGCGTACTTGTAGCGCCGATTTTAGCTGTGCTGGTCGTTTCCTCTGTTGCCACTTCTACTTTTGTTACTTTAATGGTAGTTACCTCAGTGGTTACTTCAGTGATCTGCTCAATTGGAATAGCACTTGTCTTTTCAAAAGGCTGCACAGGAATTGACACAGTTGCTGTTGTCACTTCTTCAGTTGTTGGCATTTCAGTAGATTGTAACTCCGTCATTTCTTCCTCTGGAGTTACAGTTTGCAACTCTTCAGTTGTCTGTTTCGTTTTGACAGATGTTTCAGGGTAAGTTACTTCCAACCTGGGCGGTATAACTGTTCCAGTGACTCGCTCTGTTGTTGGTTTTGTGAGCGCAGTAACACTTTCTGTTGTTGATCCTTCTTCCGTGATTAAAACCACTGGCTGTTCCGTTGAAGTTTGAGTAATCTCTAACTTAACTGATGATAACTCGTGGATGATGGTAGATTCAGGTGGAAATGTGACAGATGTACCTTCAACAGGCGAAACTGTTTGAATTATCGGTGCAGCTGTTGTAGATTCTTCTGTGGGTGTCACAGTTCTTTCTTTTGTGGTTAATTCTTTTGGCTCAGTAGTTGAAGTTGGTATTGTTGTGAGTTCTTCTGCTGCTGATGTCCTTTCACTTACTAATATTGGTTCACTAGTTTTTGAATGGACAGTCGTAACTAATTCGGAAATTCCTTCAGATGTCTCAGGTTTTACAGATGTCGATGTTCCAATCTCAGTGGAGAATATTTCAGTGGGTATCGCTTTGGTTGATGTTTCTTCCGTACTGATAATCGTAGGAACAGGCGTCTCCGCTTGGCCAGTAACTATATTTGAGGTTTGCCTTTCAGAGGCACCTTCCAATGAACGTTCAGTTGACGTTAACTCGGTAACTGTTTCAGCCTCTGTTGAAAGTTTCTCTGCAGTACTTACAATGGGTGGTAGCTCAGTGGTACCTTTCAAGCTGACTTTAGATACTCCTTCAGTCTCAGTGAATGTTGGCACACTGGTGGTAACTTCACTAAATATCTTTACTTTAGTTGTTTCTTGAGGTGTCTGGCTCACAGGCTGAACAGTAATCTCTGGCTGTTCAATTTCAGGAGTTAATGACTTTGTGGTGATCTTAGTTGTTTGTTCTGCTTTGCTTGTGGGTACCACAGACGATATTGAAAGAATGCCTTCAGTGGATGGCACTTCAGTACTGTGTTCCTCACTCGTAATTTCTCTAAAAATTCCAGTTGTCGGCTCTTCAACTTCTGCAGTTGTTAGTATTGTGGCTGTTGTTTCCCTGATTCTTTCTCCCTCACTTGATACTTCTGGTGTAATTACTGTAACCACAGGAGGTGATCCGCTTGAAACATGGCTAGTCAGTTTTTGTATTGTATGTGGCGAAATACTAGATCCCACAATTTCAGCCACCGTTGCCTCAGTGGTCAATGGTTCTTCTGTCGAAGACACACTTTCTACCTTTATTTCCGTTGTTGGAACTAATGTAGACATTTTATTTGTAGTCTGTTCTTCAGTGCTTGGAAGGTCTCTTGCTATTATGCTACTTTGTTCTATTTCTGACGTCACTTTTAACGTTTCAGGCGTATATGTGGCTGTCACAGACGCAGAAGGCGCCGAGGACTGTACTTCTTTTAATGTAGATAACGATTCTATTTCCCCGTCAGTTGTTGGTTGTATTGTGGTTAATTCTGACATCAAACCCGGAATGGATGCTGTCTCTTCTTTTTCAGTAGTCGGATGTTCAGTGGTAGCTTTGCCAATAGTGAATTTGAATTTCTCAGGTAATTCAGAACTTATTTTCTCCGTTGAAGGAATTTCAGTGCGAATTTTACTTGTGAGCTCGATTTCAATAGTTGATGGCTTGGTAGTCTTGGTATATTCAACAGTGGATGGCATCTCTGTTGCAGGAGTTGTTGATGCCCTTACACTCAATGTTGATTGCATTTCTGTCAATATTTCTGGACTAACTGGAGATTCTGTAATCACTTCAGTAATGAATGGTGTATTTTCTGTAGTGGTTACAATTTTAACAGTTTCAATCTCTGTTGATGGTTCCTTTGTAACGGTTTCAGACGTTTCAACTCTTGGATACTCTGTACTCTGTGTCTCTGTCGTCGGTTCTGTTATGGAAGCCTCTTCAGGGGTAGAAATACCAGTTACTTCCCTGGTGGATGCAGTAGTAACCTCTTCTATGGTACTTTGCTCAGAAACTGATTTTGTTTGTGGTATTTCCGTGGTAACCTTAGTTGTTTCTCTACTTTCTGCTGTAGATATTTCCACTGTTGCTATTTTACTCGATATCTCAGCTTCAGGAACAGCGCTCGATGCTGTTGTGGTACCTTTCGTAACACTTACTTTCGGAATGGATGTTCTGGATTCAGTTGCTGGTTCCAATGAAGTGAACTTGCTTGATTCTCTGGTTTCCATAGTTGTTGACACTCTAGTTGTTACCGGAGCTTCAGTAGAAATTTTGCCTTCTGTGCTCCTGGGTTCCGTTGTTACCTCACTGGTTCCTTCAGATTCAGTAGCTGGCTGTTCTGTTGTAATTTTCCTTTCTGTAGGTACAGGTTGTAATGTAGATATCATGCTGGTCTGTTCACTTCGAATGGTTGTAAATTCCTGTGGAGCCGAAGATTGCATAGCTGTGCTGAACGTATTCGCTTGTTCAGTAACAGTCATAGCCTCCTGTGTTATTATTTCTTCGGTGGTGGATTCTTTCGTTGTTTGAACTTCTGTTTGAGCTTCACTGGTTAACTCGGTAACATGTTCACTGGTTTTTATATTTTCTGTTGCTGCTATTTCTGATGTAGTTTCAGGCAGTGAAGGTGACGTTGTAAAGATTTCTTTTTCAGTTATAGCTTCCACTGGGCTGAATACTCCTGTGGTTCCTGGACTGGTGTGAACTAACCCTGCCTCTGTCGTCACTATTTCAGACGTAACCGGTTTAGTAACTTCAGGAGTAAATATTTTCATAGTCGATTTACTTGTACTTCTCTCCGTTGTTTCGACGGCCTCAATGGAAAATTGCTCTGTACTTACTTCTTTCTCTATTGTTGTCAAAACACTTGTAGCTGACTCAGCCACACCACTTGTGAGCATTTCCTCGGTAGATACTGCTTTTGTGGTAAAGATACCTGTTGATATACGTTCTGTGATTGGTTCCTCAGATGCAATTGTGACCTCTTCTATTTCAGTGGTAACAGGCAACTCGGATGTTACGGCACTTGTTTCAAGAGTCTTGGTAGCTTCTCTCTGAAGGGTAGCTGACTTTGGCTTTTCCGTTGTAGCAATGCTGGTTTCAGGTCTTTCTGTGCTAGGTGGCGTGGTGCTTGCTTTCAGTTGCCCTGTTGTAGTAACACTTGTTTCTTGTTCTTGTGTAATTGATGTTTCGGAAACTGTACTTTCTTCCTGTTCTTCCGTTGTAACAGGAATGGTTTCTTTTCGTTCTGTTGTCAGTGCCTCTGTAACTGTACTTGATTCCAATGTTTCTGTAGTATGGACAAATGTTTGTTCTGTACTTAATTTTCCCTTAGCCGTACTTAGTTCCAGCTTCTGTGTTGTGATAACACTTGCTTCTTCAGAGAATGTCACTGTACTGGTTTTTGCTTCTTCGGTACTGATAACAGCAGTATTTGTTACGTGTGGTTCCGTAGGTAGCACAACTGTACTTCCTTCTATTTCCTCCGTTGTGATTATGCTTCTCAATTCTGCTCCTGTATTTGTCACTATCTCTGGCGTTGTGATTATTAGTTCTTCTGTTGTTCGTTCACTTGTCAGCTGAACTTCTTCAGACGTTTTCTCAGAGCTTATCATCAGGCTTTCTGTTGTAATAATGCTGCTTTCCTGTGCCTCAGGGGTAGTTGGTACTGTAGGAGTATTTTTTTCTGTTATTCCTGTCGTAGCAGCACTTGATTCTTGTTCTTGTACAATGGGCCTTACAGCAGTGAAGGCACTGGTTTCAGGTATTTCAGTTGTAGCAACACTAGTTCCTTCCGTTGTTTCCGCGAATCTTTCTCTCTTTGAGGTAGTCGTTTCTTCTCCCGTGGTCAATTTTTCAGTCGTAGTGCTTATTTCTTGCTCTTCCGTGCTGGCCATCACACTGCTTGTGGATGGTTCTTGCGAAGTTTTTATCTCACTAGTAACCACACTTATATGTTTTTCAGTGGTCTGCTCTCTCGCTTCTGTCGTAGGTTCTTTAGTGGTCAGCTCTCTAACTTCCGTTGTGACTATCTCTGTGGTAACAGCTGGGAGCTTAGAACTTACAGTACTTGTTTCTATAGACTCGGTTGCTGATTCTTCAGTAACCACACTAGAATGCTCTTCAGTTGTCAGCTCTCTTGCTTCTGTTGTGACTATCTCTGTGGTAACAGCTGGGAGCTCAGTACTTGTCTCTATAGACTCGGTTGCAGTTGGGAGCTTAGAAGTTACAGTACTTATTTCTACAGACTCTGTTGCTGGTACTTTAGTTTTGCTACTGGTTATTTCCCCCTCTGTAGTGATTACAAGTTTAGTCGTTTCTTCAGCTTCTAGACAGAGGAATATATACATGTTGGGTTTTCTTCATGCAATAATGCAAAGGATTTGTTTAATAATTCATAATTCATATTGTAATATGAAAAGAGCTTTGCAATATTTCGTGGTAAGAATTAATTTTAATGGATTTTGTCATTAGTAATATTCAGTAATGTTTAAATCTAGTGTCCATGTACATAAACTTGTTCATTTATGAAGCAAAAACAGAACTGAATGAACAAAGATACGCAAATAATTTCTTTGCAGTACCTCACTGAAGAGACAAACACAAGAGCAACAAAAAGACAACCTGAAAACAGCTTTTAACTCGCTGCACGGTGATGACATGTCAATTTACTGTGTTGCAGAATTTTACCGTATTTCTCTTATCGTTAAAGTACATTAAAACGCAAAGATTTGTTTAGAAAGAATGTGTAAATGTGATGCATGTGCAATGCTTGTGGGAGTTTTATTCTTAGCTTACATAAACCAAAATTGTTTTAAAGTATTTCGTGATATTTAAAATTTTAGAATAGAACTATCTCAGAAGATAACTTTAGATAAATTGCAAATTTTGCAAATTCTCTTGCCCCTTTAATTTGGCTTTATTACTCTACAAAGATAGTGGCATAGTAAAACTACTCACCAGCTACAGTAGTTCCTTCTGTCGTATGTCCGGCAGCTGCCTGGGTGGTGACGGCTTCAGTGGAGGCCTCTGTAGTAGCTGTGGACATATATATTGATAAATAAATACAAACTCGCATAAACTATACAGTCTAAGGTCAACTTAGACTAATATGTTTTTACATATTATAGTACTGCTAGAAAGATTCATTAAAAAGTGTTTGATGTAGTATCAAATCTAGTTCGTGCTTCTAATATTGTGGTTAAACACTCATACTCAAACAAAAAGCTTCTTCATCCTCTTCTTTTGAATTCATTGACATCCTGGAAAATAAACACTTTTCGCTTAATCTTATGGTAAATTAATCAAAGATGAGCTAGACTAATAACCGGCTTACCTTCCATGTATGTCGTTAATTTAGGTTTGACTATCTCTTGGGATTGCGTTGTCACGGCTTCAGTAGTCACTTCAGTTGTGGCCTCGGTTGTCACTTCTATTTAAGACAGGAAAAAAAAGTAATTTGAATAGTTGTGCAAATCTAGTGCAATAAGAACTTTTGCTACTAAAATTACACTACTCCACGCTATACAAAACCAGAAGAATATTAATTTTTACTCTGGTGCATCTAGATGTATTTATCTATTTTCATCTATTTTTGGTCTTTTCGTCAACTTCTGTATTCTCATATGTGGTTTCAGGAAGAATTTGTTGTTGTAGGCATTAATTTAGAAGCGGAAATCTCAGATGTACATTCCGCAACAGGCGCTCGGGTTGTGAATCATTCCAATACTCTTATGTCGGTGCTGGGTTTACTTCTGGTGTTTCAGTCGTGTACAGCGAGGTGATTTTACTCGAAATCTGCGCTGAAAAGCTAGATTTCTCCCCACGCATTTCTAGTCTGTTGATTTGCCAATTTTGGTAGATGCCTGGCTGTACCTCATTGATTCCTGTATCTCTGGATCTACTTGTTTATTTGCCTCTTGTTGGAAATTGTCTCTTCAGAAAACCAAAGATGTAGGAAGTAGTTTCGCTGTACACTTCCTGATGACTTTTGACCATCTGTTGCACCCATACTTATCCATGCTGTTGTAGAAGTGGCTTTCGTCAATTCTATCTGTTACATTATCTTATTAGCAGATAGTAATGAAGTCTCAGTCTTGGACTGTTTATTATTGTAGACTGCGTAGAAACCCGAAAATATACAATTCCAGAGGTAATTTATAAGGTTGTGCGAGATGTTGGATGAGGTTATGCCTAATTGCGACATTTTCGTTGAAGTAGTTTTACCTTGCAATAATTCAATAGCGTAAACATATGAAGAAAAAGAAACTAAAAGTACTATTTGAAAGAAAGTTAGCAAATGAATTAATGAATGTGCTAAAGTGTGCTTGAAAGAGATTCTGATTTATTTTTGATCATTGAAAGTAAAATATAAAATTTAAGCTGTCTCCAGAAATAAACATCACATCGACAAAATTGAATGTCATATTGTTCTAGTGTTTAGTGCAAGAATTGGTGCAAATACTGAAAAGTAAGTGATAAAACTATTTTGTATTTTTAAAGACAGTGAAAGGCATAATATATTTATATTTATAACATACCAGCTGATGTCGTTGCATGGGAAGTTTGTTGTTCGGAGAATGTGAAATGCTTGGAAGTTGTATGCCCTTCTGTGGTTTCCCTAATAACGCTAGATGCCTCACTTGTAACCCCTACCACAGCTTTAACTTGACTAGTTGATTCAGTTGATGAGATCACTTCACTCGCATGTTCAAAGGGAGATGTCTGTTCACTGGAAAATACAGTGGTTGGAGTTTCTGTTGATTGCTCTGAAGCAAATTCGGTAGTTTTCTCAGTAGTAACCATTGTTGTTTCACGGGTCAATTCACGAATTGCAGCTGTAGTTAACTCTGTTGTTTCGCCAGGACGTTTCTCACTCGTACCTTCAGTTGTAGCTCTTGCAGTAAATGTATGTTCGCTTGTGGTTACTCTTGTCGTTTCTTTGGTTGTTTCTGGGATCCCGCTGCTTTTCAGAGCAGAGACTTCAGGGACGGTAGCTGCGGTTCCTTCGGTTGTCTCAGAAGTTACTTCAATCCCAGCAGTAGTGCCGAAGGTTTCCTTAGTTGTAAATGTATTAAGGTCACTGGGAACTTGCGATGATGTATATTCTGTGTGATTCAAAAGCAGTTTAATGGAAATTTATGTGCACATGTAACTCTACGCATTAAAAAACATGCAAGTAAATTTTTAAAAAATATGTATAAAAACCTACATGTATTTATTCGCACTTTTAACATATCAACATACGTTGTTGTGTAGTTGTCTACGATTATATTCAGAACGGGCAAATAAATTTAAAATAATAAATCGTATGTTTAGCAATAAATAATGATTAATTTGGACAATGTTGTTCTTATTCTACAGTACTTTTCAAACTCGTAGCAAGCAATGCTAATGTAAATGCAGATCTATTGGTTTGAAGTCTCGACCAAAATAAATGCCTTTATTTGGAAAATGCAACTCGTCCCCAACCTTTTACACTTATTAAAACAGACTCACCGGAAACTCCTTTGGCTACTGTGGAGAGAAATTGTTGTTCTGTACTTAAAGTGGGTTTTGCAATTTTTGGTGTCGTCTGTTCAATTGTAGTTTCAAAAGTAACTGCTGTAATTTCTTTGGTTGTAGCTAATTCTGTTGCTTTCTCAGTAGGAGATTCTGTTGGCAGTTCTGTGGTAATCTCCGGTGTATTTGTTCCGCTTTCAGATGTAACCTCTTGAGTAAACTTACTTGTGGGCTCAGTAATGCCTCCAGGAGTCACTTTGGTGGTGTGCTCACTGATTGGTTGTTCACTGGTTATTTCAGGTTTTACCAGTTCAGCTGTTGTCGTAACTCCACTGATAGTTTCAGTAGGAGCTGCAGTGCTGAATTCTGAAGTAAGTTTCTGACCACCTGTTACCGTTGCTTCTGTTGTTGATTCTGGAGAAAATCTAGTGGTTTCTATGGTTGTGGTCTCATTCGTACCTTCTGGAGTCTGTGTCAGTGAAGCTTCAGTAATTTTACTGGTATATTCTGAAGGAACTGCAGTTGGTGTAAATGGACTGGAATGGGCTTCTTCTGTTGTGACTTCTTCAATCAGTTTGCTAGCAGCCTCTGTTGTACTCTCAGTAATTAATCCAGTCAGAAGTTCAGTTGTAGCTTGTTCACTTGTCACCTTGGGTTTTACCAATTCAGGTGTTGTCGTCTTACCAGTGGAGATCTCAGTGACAACCTCTGTAGTTTCAAGTACAGAAGTTCTTTCTGTGGGTACCTCTGTACGCATTTCAGTCGTTTTTGTGATTGCTTCAATAGGAACAGTTGTAGTTTCTGATTCAACTCCGATTGTTGCTTTCGAAGTCACTTGACTTATGAAGTGTATCGTCGGCTTTTCACTTGTCAATTCAGCCTTTTCTATTTCTGGGGTTGTAATCACAGTAGAAGCTTCTGTTGTAAACTCTGGAAGTATGCTACTGTATTCTGTAGCTTCCTCTGATGTATTCATTGTGGTTGTCTCTTGAATCGGATGTTCAGTGGTCATTTTGCTGGTCACTTTCCTAATTTCCTCTGTTGTCACTTCTGCGATGACTGTACTTGGTAGTTTGGTTTTAATTTCTGTCATGGCTTCACTTGTTGCCTCAGACATAGGCAATGTTGTTAAGTTTCCAATTTCTTCTGTTGTCCCTCTTTCAGTACTTGACTCTTTGGGGACCGCAGTGGTCACTTCAGTTGTGACCTTCACAGATGTCACTTCAGATACCAGCTCAGTTAATGGTTGTTCACTGGTATACTTTGGTTTCGAAAGTTCTGGTGTTGTAGCTTCAGTGGTTAATTCTTCTAGCTCTACGGTTGAAAATTCAGTTGTAAACTGCCCAACTGTTTCGGTCTTGCCGATTTCAGTTGTTTGTTGGCTGGTAGCTTCACTGACCAAACCAGTTGATGCCTTTGGGGTAATCGTGACAGTAGTCTCGGCAGTAGTCCCCCTGGTAGCTTCGGTTTTGAATTCACTGGTAGTTTCTATAGGAATCCTGGTTGTAGCCTCTGAAGTGACTTCTGTCAATGGTTCCTCACTTGTTAGCTTTGGTTTTGAAATCTCAGGTGTTACAGCTTCTGTAGTTAATCCATTGGTAAACATTGATGATGTTACAGTTGGCAATTTACTTGTGACCTCTTCGGTAAATTCAGCTGTAACTTCACTAGTTATCTTAGTGATATGTTCAGTTGCAGCCTGAGATGTTAGTTCTATCAATGGCTCGGTTACCGATGTTGACTCGGGGGTGACCTTCGTGGAAATCTTTGGCGTAGCTTCACTGCTTTGTCCAGCATGATATTCCGTCGTTTCTCCCGACATTAAGGCACTTGAGCTTTCAGGGGTATACTTTGTAGGTAACCCGGTTGTGATCTGCTTGCCAGTACCTAAAGTTGTAAACTCAGTAGGTAGCTGTTCAGTTGATAGTTCAGGCCTGGTTAACTCTGGAGTTGTAGCTTCTGTTGTCAAAACGGTTGGTTTCTCCGTTTGGAGAGGTATAATTCCTTCAGTGGTTAACTTCGTAATACTCTGTGTTGTAACTCCAGGCTTGAATGTAGTTGTTTCTGTAGTTTGAACCTGACTTGTAAGTTCATTTATTCTTTCGGTTTCGAATTCCGTGGTAACCTCAGTCGTAAACTCAGAAATTTCACTCGAAGTCTTGGTATATGTTTCAGCTGATGTCTTACGCGTTAATTCACTCGTAATTTCAGGGGTATGTTCGCTAACGATTTCAACTTTTGTCGTCCTTTCGGGAGTGAATTTAAAAAGAATCTCTGTTGTCGGTTGTTCGCTGGTCAGTTTAGCTTTGGCAAGTGAAGTCACAACAGGTGTTGTGACTTCACTTGTGCCTTGTACCATAGTGGTGGATACAGTGGTTACCTTACCGGTAACCTGCGTGTAAAACTCCGTAGCTTCTGAAGATAGTTCTGTAGTATCTGCAGTAGGAATTTCAGTGGAAGCCCCTACTTCAGTTGTAATCGCTTCAGGACTGACGCTGCTTGTGATATCTGTTGTTAATTCTGGAGTAGGTCTGTTGGTGAATTCTGAAGTTCCTTCTACTTTTTCAGAAGACGTCAATTCTTTAACAACTTCGGTAGTTCCTATGCTAGTGGATTCAGTGATCACTTTGCTGGTTTCTCCGCTGCTGGTAACTTCCGGAGTGATTTCGGTAACATGCTCAGTGGTCAAATCTGGGACAGTAGCCTTTGTGATTTCTTCACTGGTAAAAATTGGACTGGATGCCTCTGTGATTCCTTCGGTTTTGGTTGAAACTTGCTGTGTGGGTTGCTCACTTGTCAGTAAAGGTTCCACTAGTTCTGGTGTTGTTCGTTCAACAGTTGTACTCATTTCAGTCGAACGCACACCAGAAGCTTCTGTAGTTGTTCCATATGTTTCCTCAAGAGGGAGTGCACTTGTTGCCTCTGTTTCCACAGATGTAGTCCTCTCTGTGGCAATCTCACTGACGAATTCAGTTATTAATGCACTTATTTTCTCGGGACCCTCAGTTGTAACCTCTGGAATAAGTTTACTGGTTATTTCTGTTGCTAGCTCAGTTGTACTTTGAGATGTTGCTTTACCCGGAACTTCTGTGCTTGTAATTAAAGTTGCAATTTCAGGGGCTAAGGTGCCTGATTCTTCTGTTGTGACTTCTGTAACTTCACTTGTAATTTCAGAAGCTGGCAGTTCGCTTGTTGCTTTACGTTTTTCCAATTCTTGAGTTGTAATCGTACTCGAACCTTCAGTTATGAGCTCAGTCACTTGTGTGGAAATCTCTGATGCTTCGGTGGAACCTTCTGTTGTAAGCTTAGGAGTAACTTTTCTTGTAGCAAACTCTCTTGTGACCTCAGGGCTGAATTTATTAACCGTACTCAACTCTGCTATGACTCCCTCTGTTGAAACAGCAGATGTCAGTCCAGTTGTTGGTTGCTCACTTACCTCCTTGGGTTTTGCCAACTCTTGTGTTGTGCTCTCACTTATGCCTTTAGTAGTAAATCCAGTGGGTGATATTGTTTCTGATTCAGTCGTAGAAGCACTGGCGGCTTCTGTTGCAGATGTCGTAGATACCTCTGCCTTTGCAAAAGTTGTTGACTCTGCTGTTATTTTAGTCACCTCTACTGAGGACAGAATAGGTTGCCCAGTTGTGAATTCTGATGTGACCTCAGTTGATGGTTGATATGTAACTACTGGTTTACCAGATGATTTCTCAGTGGTTCCTGAAGTAAGTTGTGTACTTTCCTCTAGAATTTGGATAGATGTACCTTCTATTTCAGTGGTCGACCTTGCAGAAGCTTCTGTTACCTTAGTGGCTAATTCGGTAGGCACCCCTTGAAAATTGACAGAAAAAGCAAATATAATGCTTATGCATAATTCCTGATATCCATGTGTGGCTGAGCCGCCATCACACACTTTTACAATGTGTAGGGTATGAATTGCAGATTCTTTAACAAAGCTATGAAAGTTCATGTGTGGGGAAATCGTAAAAGCATAACATTTGATATGACGAACTCACCAGTAGTCATCTCTGCACTCGATTCAGATACAAGGATACTTGTTGTTTCAATAGGTGGCTGTGTAGTTGATTTAGTGGTGAATCGTAATGATTCGGAGGTTTGTACTGTTGTTAGTTCAGTTAGTAACTTGCTGGTTGCTTCAACAGCGATTCCAGATGTTACCTCTGTGACAGTTTCTGTAGAAATTTCCCTTGTTTCCCCTTTTATTACAAATTGCAGAAAAAGGCCATTATCATAAAATACATTCAGTATCATTGAATATATTTTTGATAGTGAAATAAGTAACTTACATAACGTACATTACATAAAGAAAATTCAGATACTCGAAAAGAAAACGTTATGCAGGAAAATTAGATGTAAACTTTGAGGAAAATGTAAAAAATTTAAGAAATTTATCTTAACAAAACAACAACTCATGATTCAAAGGAATACACATGCGTAAAACTGGAAATAAATTGTATGTTGACAATTATTAACTGACCTGTCCTTGAGGTGGGTTCTGTTGTTAATTTCGGTTGGACAAGTTCTGGAGTTGTGATTTCACTTGGTGTAGCTGCAGTTGTAAAATATGAGGTTTTCTCCAAATGAGCATCACTTGTTATTTTTGTTGAAGCCTTGTAAGCCTCAGTTGCGCCTTCTGTTGTGGTCTTGGCAGTGGCTTCTGAAGTCGTTGCACTAAAGAATTGTCTTTGTGAAGTTTCTTTGGTCGCAACCTCCGTAGTGGCTTGTTCCTCTGTTGTTACCTTAGGTTGGGCTAACTCCGGAGTTACCGTTATAGCTCCACTCGTTGCTCCTGATATCATTCTAGTTGTAAGTTCTGGGGTGGTAGCATGAATTTCTCTTGAAGTCGACTCTGGGACTTCTGTTGTGATCACAGAAGTCTCTCCTGTTGTAGCTGGAATTTCAGTGGGAGCTTTACTTGTAGTTTCTGATGACAATAACGTGGTTGGCTTTTCACTTGTAACTTCAGCCAACCTCGCAGTGGTGATTTTACTAGTTGGTTCAGTAGCTAACTCTGGAGTTGCAGTAATTGTTGTGGATTCTTTAGCTACCACTGAAGTAAGTCTTGTTGTGGAAAACTCTTCAGTTGTAACTTCAGCCAACTTTTCAGTGGTACTTTTACTAGTTGATTTTGGTGCTACTTCTGTGGTCGCCTGCTCTTCAGTAGTTAACTTGGGTCTGGCCAATTCAGGAGTTGCAGACATAGCCTCGGTTGTGGCTTCCGTAGCTGCCCTTGAAGTTACTTCTGACGTAACTGCTTCTTCAGTTGCTACTTTTGACTCAGTAAACTCCATTGTGCTAGTCCTACTTGAAGCTTCTTCAGCTATTCCTGTCGTGCTTTGTTCCTCAGTCGTTACTTTTTCTGTAGACAATTCTTCACTGGTAGTCTCAGTAGAAGCTTGAGATGTTACTTCCGTAGTTTCTTTCTGCTCAGTTGTTATCTTGGGTTGTGTCAGCTCTGCAGTCACCGTGATGGTTTCAGTAGTTGTTTCTCTAGTCACAGTTTGGGGTTCCAGAGAAGTTCCCAGAATTTCAATTAGAGTTGTTCCTGGTGATTCCGTTTGTGAGGTGTATTGCGTGACAATTTCACTTGTGTTTTCCAAAGAGGTTTTACTTGTCGTTTCACCTGTTGTTTCTGATGTTACCGCTCGGGTAGGTGGCTTTTCAGTTGTTTCTTCAGTCAACTTTACAGTAGTAATTTTACCAGTTGCTTCTGATGTTACTCTTGTGGTAGCCAACTCTGGCGTTACAGTGATAGCTACATTTGTGGCTTCCGAACCTATCTCTGAAGTCACTTCTGTTGTGACAGGCTCCTCAGTTGTAATTTCAGCCAACTTCTCAGTGGCGCTTGTACCAGTTGATCTTGATGTTACAGCTGTGGTCGCCTGTTCTGCAGTTGCTAGTTTGGCTTTGGCCAATTCAGTAGTTGCAGACATAGCCTCAGTTGTGGCTTCTGAAGTTGTCTTTGAGGTCCCTTCAGAAGTAGCCAGCTCTTCAGTTGTTACTTTGGACTCAGTAAACTCCACTGTGCTAGTTCTAGCCTCTTCTGTTGTTTCTGTCGTGCTTTGTCCCTCAGTCGTTAATTTTTCTGTAGACAGTTCTTCACTGGTGGCCTCAATCGGAGCTTGAGATGTTACTTCTGCAGTACCTTCCTGCTCAGTTGTTATCTTGGGTTGTGCCAGCTCTGGAGTCACTGTGATGGTTTCGGTTGTAGCTTCTGTAGTTACAGTTTGTGGTTCCGGAGTGGTTCCTATAATTTCAATAGGAATTACTTCTGTGGACTCTTTTTGTGTAGTGTATCGGGCGGTAATTTCACTTGTGTATTCCAATGGAGCTTTACTTGTAGCTGCCTTGATTATGACTGCTGAAGTGCCTTCACCAGTGGCGTGTGATGTTAACTGTTGTTCTGTAGTTAATTTAGGCTCAGAAATTTCTGACGTGGTAGCAATACTTGCTGTCGCTTTCGAAGACGCTTCAGTGGTGTACTCATGCGTAATTTTTCCAGTGGTTGTGCTCGCTGTTTCAAGTTGTGCTTCAGTGGCCAATTTAGTAGAAGCTTCACTTGTTAGCTCAGATGTTGTTACTACAGTAGTTGTTTCTTCTCTAGTTGTTTCAATGATACCTTGCGACGTAAATTCCCTGGAAATTTTTGAAACGGTTTCACTGGTTACTTCTATTGGAGCTGCAGTCGTTATTCGCCTAGTAGTTTCACCTGTTAATTGTGTTGTTATTTCACTCACTGCTTGAGATTGGAAAATTGTTGTGGATTGAGGAAAAACTTCAGTTACAGGTTCAGAAGTTACCTGTGTTGGTTCTTCAGTTGTCAGTTTAGGCTGAGCCAATTCTTGAGTTGTTAGAGCCGGAGAGGTAGCTTCACTGGTGGCTTCCCTCGTAGTGTGAGAAGTGACCTCACTTGTTGTTGATTCACTAAAAGCTCTACTCATAAGTTGTTCCTCTGTCGTTTGCCTTTGTTGTGTCATTTCGGAAGTTGTCAATTTGGTCGTGATACCTTCACTTGTAGGCTGCTCTGTAACTTCACTTATAAACTGTGACGTACTTTCACCTGTAACTTGCGGTTCAGTTGTGAACCCTGATGCCGAGGCAGTGATGCCATATGTTGTTGCCTCACTGGTAGCATGAGGTGTCACTTCCTCTGTAACGGATGAAGTTCCTTCACTTGTAGATTGTGAGACAGCTTCACTTGTTCCCGGCTTCTCTGATGTCAGTTTGGGTTGAACCACTTCTGGAGTTGTTAAACTCTCAGTAGTGACTATAGTACCGCTCGTGTTTGAGGTAGACTCACTTGTAATTTCGGGTGGGATTTCGCTAGTTGATTGGGATGTGACCTCAGTTGGTGCTTCTGATGAGACCTCCTTACTCGTAGGTTCCAATGTAACTTCTGCTGTAGTTTCCTGCTCAGTTGTGGCTAATATTGGAGTTGTTACAATTTCTGTTGACGCTTCAACTGTCGATTCAGAGACGGCTTGACTCCTGGTTTGAGTAGTTTCCTCACTTGATGTAATTTCAGTGGTAAAAGGGGTCGTAAATTGGGAAGTACCTTCGGAGATGGCTTTACTTGTAAAAACAGGTTCTGTGGGTAATACAGTAAGGAATTTAAATCAATTTAAACAATTTAATTATGTATAAATATTATATGTATGATTTACATCATAAAATGTACACTTTCCAAGAAAAGAAAAGATTATTGTCGTACAGACGTAAAGGAATATTTCAAAATTGGATGATGATACAAATACAAAGAGTGTGTTGTTGTTTTGTAATAAAGATAGTGAATACTTAATTGTAGACACAAAATTCATATAAAATAGTATTAACTTGTACCAACACAATTTGAATTAAATTTATAAGTCTATGATTCAAGCTCATGTGAAAAATTGTAAATGAGAGACATAATGTCTAATTTCAAAAAATGTTATCTGGTACACAAGCATGTTTACATAACATTAAAACAAAAGTCAAAATGCACAGCGACAAACGCTTAATTTTGCATAAATATAATATGTACTTGTAAAGTAAATGTACAAGTAACATTATGACAGTATGATTGTGTTTTCAAATAAAATGTTACCCTCTGAGGTGACTTTTAGTTGAGTTGTTGCTTCCACTGTTATC
This sequence comes from Haplosyllis anthogorgicola, assembly GCA_038406195.1. NCBI lineage: Eukaryota > Metazoa > Annelida > Polychaeta > Phyllodocida > Syllidae > Haplosyllis > Haplosyllis anthogorgicola. Next base: position 17,578 of record JBCAUI010526808.1, on the reverse strand, counting down.
CTTGAGGTGTCCTTCTCTTCTGTTGTTACCTCAGTGGCGGCTTCAGTTGTTTGACCTTAAGTTACAATGTATACACTCATACTTACAATATCATCGATGTATTCTTGAACAGTTAAATAGTAAATGCACAAGGTTCACATAAAAAGTTTGATTTTATAGACTATGTACAGATTTCAAATCTTACATGTTACTTTTTTACAGACATGCACATAACATTGCGACAAAAGAAACGCAAAATGCAGAATCGTTAATGTAATTTGATAAGTACAAAATATTTAAGCATGTTTATAATAAGATGAATTTTACAGACATAGAAGTAAATTGAAATGACATTAATTGTTGTAAAAGTAAACAACGTAGACCTGCATACTTTCGACAAACTAACCTGTCGAGAGTTGTTCTTCTGTGATCAATTTTGGTTGAGCTAGTTCTGGCGTTACATGTGATGTTGCTTCACTTATCACAGTGGATGTGTACTCCAGGACTTCAGTGGTTCCTTCTGAAGTAATCTCGCTTAGTACGGCGGTGGTAGTCTCTTTAGCTGTTCCCTGTGTTTGAGCTTCACTTGTTTTTGTTAAAGTTGACTTGCTGGTAAGTTGTCCTTGAGATGTTGCCTCTAAAGTCACCTCTGTGGTAGTTTGTTCCTCTGTCGTTAGCTTAGTTTTGACTAACTCTTCAGTAGTAGTTTCACTTATAGCCTCCGATGTCGCTTCAGTGGTCGCTGGTGGCTCAACTGTTATCGTGGGTTGGGTTAACTCCGGAGTTGTAGCTTCAACTGTGGGTTGCGACGTGGCTTCAGTGGCGGATTGTGAAGTTGCTTCTCTTGGGGATTGTGATGTCAATTTAGTGTGCAGTGCTTCTTGTGTTGTTGCTTCACTGACAACAGCAGGTGTAGTTTCACTTATAAGTGTTGTTGTTCGTTCGGAAAAGTAACTTGTGCGCTCAGTAGCTGGTTCTGTTGTAGTTGCCTTTGTTTCATAAGGTGTTGCCTCACTTGTCAATTGAGTAGTTTGTTCGGGAATTAATTCTGTATAATATATACATGCACCAATATGCTTACATTATTTTCCTTTAAACCATCCCATAAGTGATACGATTTTATAACAGGGTTACCACAATGTTCACAAGTCGATAGCCTCCATACAATTGAGTTTTATAGTGATGCATACGTGTACGTGGTAACTTGTATATGCATGCTGACGCATGTCCTTTGTAATATTCGTGTACAACCTTAGATTAGAACATTAAAATAAAGGGTGGCTAAAACCCTCACATACAAGTTACAGATTCAGCATGTCACTTAAATTACTTAAACAGACAACGCATAACTACATGCATCATTGGACAAACGATAACACAGGCACATTTACGTGTGGTTGCACTTAGCAAACAATAGTGCATTGCATACAAGTGTCTTTACAACGCAAGGGAAATCCAAAGACATAAATGGATGGTATCTTAACTCACCAGTGGTCAGTTCAGGTCGACCAAGTTTAGGGGTCGTTATTTCCATGGTGGCTTCAGCAGTTGTTACTTTAGGAGCCTCTGTTGTTGCTTCCGTTGTTACTACAGGAGCATTTGTTGTTACTTTAGTTGTTACCACAGGGGCCTCTGTGGTTACTTCAGTGGTAACTATTGGAGCTTCGGTTGTAACTTTAGTTGTAGCTGCTTCAACTTCTGTCGTCACCTCTGTAGTTGCTTCTGAAGTGACAGATGTACATTCAATTCAATATATGAATTACACTTTGGCTAACCAACTTTAAATGAGCACTGAATTTTAAATTCATAACTTATTAAAACTAGAAAGTAGTAGTGATCAATGTCAATAATTAATTTTCATTTAAGCTTATATTAAACTTTGTCACTGCAGCAATGATGAAAGAGACATTGACATTCACAATGGTTACAAATATCATTTAAGACATTTTTTAATGACACTAAAAATATTTTAAAGACCTTACCGGCTGGTAGGAATAACAATATAATAACCAAGTGCATGATAAGGCATTGCAACCAAGACGGTGCAAAATTGTGAAGTGAAAAGGGGGTTTAAAAGAATTTTTTTAAAAATCAGTGGTGTGGGTCTTTGAGATAAATAAAGTATACCTTTTTAAAAAATAAAATTCCGGTGAACAGAAATAGAAAGAATATTTTTAGCATAGAGTAAAATTTGGTTGGTATTTTAGTATGACAGTGACCTGCGTATATAGAACTGGAAAAGGTGAACCAACAATGTGCAAAATAAAGTCCCTTGTATAATCAACAAAATCTAAAAATATCCAATTTGGACATCAAACAGTCATCAAGCAACAGAAATGTACCAGTGCAAAACAGCTTTAAAACATTTGCATTAAGATATTTGCTTGGTTAATAGCTGTATTAGATCTATATTTACGCGTTGTAAATTCTGTCGTGAATTCTATTTTGAAATAAATTAGAAAGTACATGGTCAATATTTTGAAAACTAAAAACTAAGGTGAGGTATGCCAATGTTATTGTAAAAAAGTAGCACATAAATAAAATCTGTTACAATGCAAGAATCTATCTTTCTCAAACTTAACAGCCTTTAGCAGTTTGGAGAGATATGAACAAAATTATGTTTATTCATATCTAGACTATATATTTACAAATATATCTAAATAGAAATCAGTTATATTTCAAAATATTTCTTTCATCCGTGCAATGTACAACATTGAAACTGTGTGTCTTGCTCAAGTTTGTATCACAAAAATTTCGCATTGGTTAACAAAATTCAGTTTTTTCGACTCACCAGTTGTCACTTTCGGTTGAGCAAATTTTTGAGTAGACACTGCTTCTGTTGTTACTTGAGTCGTTACTACAGGGGCCTGTGTAGTTACTCTAGTTGTTAATTCAGGAGCCTCAGTAGTTATTTCAGTTGTTACTTCAGGTGCCTCTGTTGTAACTTTGGTCGTCACTACAGGTGTTTCAGTTGTTGGTTTAGTTGTAACTACAGGAATCTCCGTTGTTATTTCAGTTGTTACTACAGGAACTTCTGTACTCACTTCAGTTGTTACACTATTTGTCAGTTTTGGTTGAGCAAGTTCAGGAGTAGATGGTGCTTCAGTGGTGACTTCAGTTGTTACAACTGGTTCCTCTGTTGTTACATCAGTGGTAACTACAGGAACCATTGTTGATCCTTGAGTTGTTACCACCGGGGCCCGCGTTGTTACTTCAGTTGTCAATTTAGGTTTAGTAAGTTCAGGAGTAGATGGAGCTTCAGAAGTGATTTCACTTGTTACCACAGGAGTTTCTGTAGTTACTTCAGTTGTTACTGAAGGAGCCTCTGTTGTTACTTCAGTTGTTACTGAAGGAGCCTCTGTTGTAACTTGGGTTGTTATTTTAGGACCCTCGGTGGTTACTTCAGTTGTTACACCAGTTGTCAGTTTTGGTTGAGCAAGTTCAGGAGTAGATGGGGCTTCAGAGGTTACTTCTGTTGTTACTGCAGGAGCCTCTGTTGTTACTTCAGTTGTTACTGAAGGAGCCTCTGTTGTAACTTTGGTTATTACTTTAGGACCTTCAGTAGTTACTTCAGTTGTTACTTCAGGAACCTCTGTTGTTATTTCAGTTGTTACTTCAGGTGCCTCTGTTGTTACTTTAGTTGTTACTGAAGGAGCTTCAGTAGTTTTTTCTGTTGTTACTTCGGGGGCCCCTGTTGTTATTTCAGTTGTTACTATAGGTCCTGTAGTTACTTCAGTTGTTACACCAGTTGTCAGTTTTGGTTGAACAAGTTCTGGAGTGGATGGGGCTTCAGAGGTGATTTCACGTGTTGCTACAGGAGCCTCTGTTGTTACTTTAGTTGTAACTATGGGTGCTTCTGTTGTAATTTCAGTTGACATCTTAGTTATTACTACTGGAACTTCAGATGTAACTTCAGTAATAATTATTGGAACCTTTGTTGAAACTTCCGTCGTTATTTCTGTTGCCTCTGTTGTTACTACAGAGGTTGCTTGCGATGTAGCCTGTTCCACCTCAGTTGTAACTTTGGTAGTTTCCTGAGTAGTAACCTCAGATGTTGTGAATCCAGCTAAAATAATTCAAGTTTTACGTTACTCATAGTTGAGGACGGACAACATTCACGAACCACTGTCATTAAAATGTTCAGCACAGAAGAGCTTTGCCAATCTTCCATAGTGGCGATCAAGTTCTCACGTCTATCAGCCGTGAAGCATTGAAATACATAATTTTATATCAGTAAAGTATTTTGATGAACATATCTGAATATGTTCTTGATTTCATAAATAAAGACATAAATTTCGAATGAAATTGACGTATATTCAGTGACTTACAAGTGTTTGTTAAGCTAATGACAAAGACTTGCCATATATCAATGAAACTCTTAAAAATTAACCACTCACCTATCGATAATATTATAAAATATTGCTACCTAAAAACCAATATAAGCCAATTAACATAACCGTCGATAAATAATGAAATAAGATTAGTGAAGATTAAAACATTGCATGCAGCAAAAAAGCAAACATTTGATACATAGACCTATAAAATTTATGAACGTGCGAATAATTCTGTTTGTTAGTCAATAACAGTATGCCAACAATGGAAATAATATCGAGCCTTGAAAATAAGTTGTTCAAAGAATTAACAAGATGCATATTAATTCCAAAGCTTTCCCTGAGAAGAATGATTGTGTGTACCAAGAACATTTGAGGAGGTGTTTTCCATTAATACAAGCTGGGTAGCAATGTGTTTTGAATCTTGTAAACTGTGCAAGAATAAATAAAAAAAACAATTACAAACGCAAATACAGTAAGCAGTGTTCTGGCAGTGTTCTGGAGCAAACAATTGTGCAGTAATTCCACTAAGAATATTTCAAGCGAATTACTATTCTTACCAGTAGTTATCTTAGGCTGGGCAAGTTCTGCGGTAGTCGGTCGTTCAGATGTATGTTCCTTTGAAGGTACAGTGGATGCCTTCGCTGCCTCGGTTGTAACCAAAGTGGTTATTTCAGGAACGAATGTTGTAGCCTCAGTTGTTACCGCTGGACTTTCCGTTGTTACCTCAGTCGTTACTACTGGGGCTTCCGTTGTTATCTCAGCCTCTGTGGTGATCTCTGTTGTTACTTTAGTTATCTCGGGTGTTGTTACTACTGTCGTGGCTGCAGCTTCTGTGGTTACTTCGGTTGTTGCCTCAGCTGAAACATTTTGTAGAGCATGTCTGTGATTTATAGACTTAGATTACAGAATTGAATTGATGAATGACATGAACGAGAGAATTACCCGGTTAGGCCGGGTAAAATGTCTTATCACGCTTGGAATAACAAATGAGAAAAACACAGTTTTCCTCTTAGGTATAAAAGTAGTAAGAAGAAGAAAGGGGAGGTCCATCCCCACACCTGATCCTCCAACACCTCGTCCTCCATCCTGGGGGGGGGGGTCCATCCCCACACTTGGTCCTGAACTTTTGACTTCATGGACGAATCACCTTGCCGTCTACAGAAGTCTATCAACGCAAAGCGTGATAGACTAATGAGAGTGAATTGTATGAAGAGGAAAGCAATACAAAGTGGCCCAAGCATGAGTAGTAGGTTCCTTTATTTAAAGTCCTTTATGATCGGATGAACTCTGAAAGTCCATCATCTGTCATCAATAAGATCTCCAAATAATTATCTAACTTTTAAATACTTTAGTTAGGATGCGGAGACAAGGTTCTCTCAGTGTCAATATTGTCCTTTATTTTATTACAGCTCGCAATGCGAGAAAGACATGTTTAAGTCAGCTCAACACAGAAACTTCATTGTTGATAAGCAGGAAAATTTTAGGTCAAATTTTAGTAGCCTGATCAATAACTTTAACGTTATTACAATAAAATAATTTCGTGTCAATGTCATTTACAAGCTCAGTGGCATTTAAGGGTCAAATTTTAACTTTTTTATTTTTCAAGCGGGTAATGGACCTTCTTCTACTGAAAAGGTATTCATATTCTATCTGGTAACTCAACTTGGATAGCGTCTCCTTCATGACCAAAGTGCATTCACAGTCATAATTTAGGTGATTTAGACTACTGTTTTAAGTCGTTTATTTTCAAAGTGATTTTTTTCACAGGAGGATAGAAAATACATGAAAAGTAAACGGTAAACCAAATTACATTTACCTCCACTGTTGCCAAGGAGAATAGAAAGAAGAATACTATAAAGTGTAAAGAAAAAATACGGACAATAACTGAAAGATTTCTGATGATTTTCCTAACCAGAATACGAAATAAGTCCTACCTACAAATGAGAAGTACAAAGCCAAACATATTTGGACTGAGAAGTCCATCTGTATGCAATACAAGTGCTAACTATGCTATAGTTGGGTTTAAATTATTGGAAAAGCACACAACATGTTAAAAACGTCATACAAGTGAGGTAAAGTTCAAACGTGTGTGTTAAATGATAAATACATTCATTCAAATAGCAAAGAAATCGTTTGCTTTTAACTCACCAGTTCTTAATTTAGGTTGAGCAAGTTCAGGGGTAGAAGGTACTTCAGAAGTAGTTTCAGATGTTACTGTCGGTGTTTCTGTTGTTACTGTAGTGGTAACCACTGGAGCTTCAGTGGATACTTCTGTTGTTACTACTGGAGCTTTAGTGGTTGCTTCCGTTGTTATTCCGGGAGCTTCTGTTGTCACTTGTGTATTAACCACAGTTGTCAGGTTTGGTTGGGAAAGTTCAGGAGTAGATGCTGCTTCAGAAGTAATTTCAGTCGTTGGTTTAGTTGTCTCGACGGGTGTTTCTGTACTTGTTACCACTGGCACCTCTGTTGTTACTTCAGTTGTCGCCTGTGTAGCAACCTCTTTCACCTGAGTTGTGACTTTTGTCGAGAGCTCAGGTTCCCTGGTCATTTCAGAAGTTGTTTCAGTTGTAGCCTCGGACGTTGCCTGCGCTGTAGCTTCTGCTGCAACTTCTGTAGTGACCATAGCCTCAGTAGTCACTGCTGTCGTGCCCTCACTTACGATCCCAGCTAAAATATTTTGCATGATGTGCATGTTTTATAATACCCAAGTCTCGTCTTTGTACTGAACAATATAAATATTCTACACCAATTGTACAAGCGCATCAGTTTGAAAGAAAAGAGTGGAAGCATACAGATGTTTATTTCCTTTGTACACAAAGGAGAGGATTGAAACTTGTTGATGATGCAAGAGGAAAATCAGAATAATATAATATTTAAGGCAACAAAACTTTTTGTTATATGGAAGCATCTAAAAGATTTGTCCGAGCGGTGATGCAGGAACACGAGTAGTTCTGTCAAGGTAAAAGAACCCACAAATATTTGCACATGTTGAGGATTCTTATGGTTCGTGTTTGTTACACACCCATATTAGAAAGATTTGTACTGATTCCACGAGATGTCTTTGGTCTTTATTCATAGAAATTTAGAAAATTGGTTGTCTTAAAATTAGCTAGCGTTATTATGACAAATATCCTCGCTGTTATGGACGTAACAAATGAAACTCCAAATTTTAGTTGGTGCAAATAGTTGTGTTCTTCACTCGAGTTGCACACTAGGAAATGGTATGTACGGTACTTCAACAAAATAACCATGGTTATCAGATATTTATCGAAATAAAATGTAGATCTGAAAAGCAGAGCATAAGATATAGATCTGCGGCAAAAGGGATAAAAAGGACCAACACGGATAGACTCAATAAGTTAGAAGTTTGGGTAACATTGTAGCAAGGGAGTTTTGAAGGTAAGAACTCAGAATAAACCCCACCTTTGTATTAACTTGTGGTTGTTGGTATTAACTCGCGTTTGCGGTATATTTAGCTTGTTATAAGCTTGTTCCGGATTATTAGAAGTAATAACAAAAGCAATAGGTTTGCTTTAAACCAAGAGAAGATTGTACTTTATTTCTTCCAAGTATTTCACAATACATGTTGCATGTTGGAAGTCTCAATCTAAACTGAAGATTTTGAATTTGAAGTTGTTTGTAACAGCTTGGGGAATGCTTTTGTGTGATTGGCTGATAGGCTACAGCTTCCTGTCTGCCTGCAACTGCCAGTGTGCATGCACAACATACTGTAGGTGTAAACAAGCAGCAATCAAGCGGGTCAGTACTGGGCTCAATCTGTTGCAAGCCCAGATGTAATACAACCTTATCTGTCAGGGATGGAGTACATTCATAAAATGGTTACTCATGAGAAATTTTGAGGGTCAATTGGACAGTTCAAGTCGAAAAGTTCTTTTGTTCTCATTGGGAGATTAGTTCCAGCTCACTGAGGCCTGAGCTCTGCAGTGCAGGTCAGCACCTTCTGACTCTGACGTGAGCCTGGCGGTGCAGGCCTGAGCGTCTTAGGACGGAAGTACATTTAAATTGTTGCTCATGAGAAATTTCGAGGATCAATTCGACAGGTCAAGCCAAAAGGTTGTTTCTTTTTCATTGCAAGATCGGTTTAACATGGACAAAGTAATGTTTTGTTACTGCAGTTATGTTTCCAGTTTTCCATGAAAGACTATTTTAGTAATTGTTGCGCGCAGGTTATCAAATGTGCCACGAAAGCCTGTTTAAGTCTTTGGGAATAGTACAGATACAAGCATAGAACAGCATACACAGAAAACAGGACTCAAAGGATAGAATAGAATAAATAAAGTTAGTATTTTTTCGGGACTTCAAAACAATATTAAATTTCCGCACTTAAATAGAATAAAATCAAATTTAAATAACTTGAAATACAATATACAATCAATCAAAACTAAATAACAGAGGAATTAAAGAAATTAAAGGTATGTCAAGCAACCTCAGCATGTGAAAACAATTCCCTATCTCATACTACGGCATTGTTAACTCACCTGTTGTCAGTTTAGGGTGAGCAAGTTTTGGAATAGATCTAGATGGGGATTCAGAGGTAACTACCGTTGTTACCACAGGAACCTCTGTTGTTACTTCAGATGTTACCACAGGGGCCTCTGATGTTACAGTAGTCATTACTACTGGAGTCTCTGTTGTTACTTCAGTAGTTAGTAGGGTTGTCCGTTTTGGTTGAGCGAGTTTGGGAGTAGATGGCGCCTCAGAGGTAACAACCTTTGTAACTGCTGGCGTCTCTGTCGTTACTTCTGTTGTAATTACTGAAACCTGTGTTGTTGCTTCTGTGGTAACTACAGGAGTTTCTGTTGTTACTTCGGTGGTTCCTTCAGTTGTCAAGTTAGGTTGAGCAAGTTCAGGAGTAGACGGTGCTTCAGAGGTTATTTCAGTCGTTCTTTCGGGAACCTCTGTTGTGGTTTCAGTAGATACAACAGGTACTTCGGTAGTAACTTCAGTTGACGCTTTCTGAACTTTGGTGGTTGCTCCAGTTGTAATTTCGGTTGTAGCCTCTGACGTTGTAATAGCTTCTGTTGTTACTTCAGTTGTAGTCTCAGACGTCGCCTTGGACTTAGCTATTCCGGGGGTAGTTACCATTGTAGTAGCTTCAGTTGTAATTTCAGTTGTGCCTACTGCCCGAGTGGTTATCTCTGTTGCAGTTTCAGTTATGATCTTAGCTAAAATATTTTGGAAATTGTCTTAAATTAAAACTTTGCATTTTAAGTCAAATACCAAAAGTTTGTTTAATACAACAGTAACTTACAACTATAATTGTTTGCTTTTGAGACTTAAACCACTATAAGGGTAGAATAATTCAACAATAACACGCAAAGATAACACATATATTCTGCGACGGAAAGGGAAAAGCAACTAAGCTACAAGAAATAACGAGTGGATACCGTGCTTGAAAACTAAAGCCTCAGGGAACCAATTTGTCAAAAATAAATCAGAAAAGATTTTGGTGAAAAGAAAATTAGTCATGAGATGAAATAAAACACCTTCAAACTTTCGAAAATATATGAAGAACGGTTTGAAGACCCAGAATGGCGCCATTTGACCGCAGAAAACGCAAACACATTGTGGTTTGCGCCATATGAAAATTAATTACATGGCATTGGCATGCTGAGTGTAGCTCAAAATTTCAATTAATTTAACCCAGGTCAGAATTTCTATTTGTCCAGCCAAGGCTCAGCTCAACTAGTAAATTTTAGTAATCATTCAAGCTGGATGGGTTCCATCGCCTATTTTGACTCCCGTAGCTTAGTTATATTTTTGCGTAAGGAAATACAAATGGAGGATCATTCAAAGTCTTAGCAAAGATGAAGAGATGCGATATAATCCAAAATCTTAATTAGCAAAGCATAAATAGATCTAGGAAAAGTAATAGATTCATAAGACAAAAAAGTCGTCTCAATACATAGAAATTGAAACTTATGCAAACTATACAAAACCAATTTTTATAACATTATCTAAACTCACCAGTTGTTAATTTGGGTTGAGCAAGTTTGGGGGTAGATGGCCCTTCAGAGGTAATTTCCGTCGTTGTCTCAGTTGTAACCTCTGGAGTTTTTGTTGTCACTTCGGTTGTTACCACCGGAGTCCCAGCTGTTACTTCAGTTGTTACTATTGGAACTTCTGTTGTCACTTCGATTGTTAGCACTGGAGTCTCAGTTGTTACTTCAGTTGTTACTACTGGAGCTTCTGTTGTTACTTTAGTTGTTACAATAGGGGCCTCAGTTGTTGCTGCAGTTGTTTCCACGGGTGCCTGAGTTGTTGCTTCTGTTGTTGCTAATTTAGGTTGGACAAGTTCCGGAGTAGACAGTGCTTCAGAAGTAACTTCGGTCGTTGCTTCAGTTGTCACGACAGGTGTTTCTGTTGTTTCTATTGCAGCTTCTGTCGTGACCTCAGTGGTAGCTTCAGTTGTAGTCTCGGATGTTGCAACAGCTTTTGCTAGTTTAGGTGTTGTTACCATTGTAGTAGCTTCAGTAGTAACTTCAGTTGAGACTGCAGCTTCAGTTGACTCTTCTGTCGTCACCTCCGTTGTGATAGAGGCTAAAATATTTTGCATATTCGTCTACATGTTAAAATTTATATTTTGGTAAATTACGCTTGTATGATCAATTTAATAATGTAGTTCTACATTGTAGACGATTTGAGTGTTGCAGTCAATAATAACCTACGAAATATGCAATCACCAGGCATCTATTTGAAAACTTACGAATAAAATACATTTATTTACATTGACAACTCTCATAAAAAAGGATGAGGTACAAATAGACTTTGCATAATATACATTCACCAAAACGAAACAGATAATTCACTTTATTATGGTACTGTTATTTTAGTTTAGAGATCTCAGTTTAGTATCAACTTGTTTCTCTTAAATTTTTTAACAAAAACGAAAAAATGAGTAAATTTTGCAAATCTAAAAACTTCAGCAGACTAACACAGTAATGTTAGACTCACCAGTTGTAAGTTTAGCTTGAGCAAGTTCGGGAGTAGATGGCGCTTCAGAGGTTATTTCAGTTGTCACCACTGGAGCCTCTGTTGTTACTTTAGTTGTCACTGCTGGAGCCTGTGTAGTTATTTCAGTGGTTACTACAGGGACCTCCGTTGATACTTCAGTTGTGGCTTTGGACGTCACCTCTTCGACTTTAGTTGTGACCTCTGTCGTTGCTTCTGACGTTGCAATAGCCTTAGCTATTTCCGGTGTCGTTACCTCAGTAGTACCTTCAGTTGTGATTTCACTTGTGTACTGATATACTTCTGTTGTCACTTCTGTTGTACCTTGAGCTAAAACAATTTATGCGTTTAGGCCTTACTTTGAAAAAAAAAAATAATTGTACAAGATTAGTAATCGCACAGCTAAAACCAAGCAATGTCGACAACCTTTTCAAATATGTTAATTGCAGCTTTGTTTGGCAGTTGTGTCCTGAGGGAAGAGAATGTTGAAAATAACATTATTGTAAAAATGATAGAATAGACAACATGTTGATCAGTTATATGTTGAGAATCAATAAATATAACGCACAGAGGGAATAGATAAAACATTAAAAAGTGGAAGAGATTTTTACTCTTAACGATTGCTGCGATGAATTTAACACATCATTGAGACAAGCTTTCCCTAAAGCAAGCAACATATAGTTTTGCTAAAATGTCAACAGGGGGGCAAGGTAATAGCGTTCGAACACCGAGTCACAAAGAATTTTTTCAATGCAACAGCTTTACAATCCACTTGTTGTATTATTAAGCCACAAACTTAAAAGAAATAGGATCCCTCTTTTTAGAATTTATGTTTCAATTTGCATGTGTAAGGCATATTATTAGGCGACATTTGTCCATTTTAAGCTTTCTTGAATATATATAATAAAATACATTTAAATTTCAGTGTGTACTTATAATTGCACCGCAACTCTACCTTCATTGAGAAATAAACTCACCTGTTGTCACCAGTTTAGGTTGAGCCATTTCGGGGGTAGAGGGAGCTTCAGAGGTAACTACAGTCGTTGTTTCTATTGGAGTTTCAGTTGTCACTTCGGTTGTTGCCACAGGAGCTTCTGTGGTTATTTCAGTTGTTGCCTGAGAAGTGACTTCTTCGACCTCCGTAGTTACTGCTGTTGTTGCTGCAGTTGTAGCCTCTGATGTTGCAATAGCCTTAGCTATTTCAGGTGTTGTCACCTCTGTTGAAGCTTCAGTTGTGATTTTGCTTGTGTATACTTCTGTTGTCTCTTCTGTTGTAGCTTGAGCTAAAATGTTTCGTACCTTATCAATTTAATAAGATTTGATATAACACAAATAGCTGAAATCAAGCAACCTAGAAGAATTTGTGAAACATGTTAAGGTGACTTGAAATGCATGCAGTAATACTTCGGAAAGGAGTCTATATGAAAGAAAATATTACTAAAAAGTCATATTTGAGCTTAATCATTTCAATTCTTCCTAAATTCTGAGTACCAGCTGATTTAATGAGGTAATCAGTACCTCAAGCCCACTGAGAAGCATGGCCAATCAGTAAAAGTCATTTCTAGATAAGTAAACCTTGATTGCTTTTTTCCAAATTTTATCAAAAATACAGCATTTCATGGTACTAATTTACATGTTATTAACTAGTGACAAATCTTTCCACAGAGAAAGAAAAACTGAGCATCAAAAATAAAAAATCTACTGTCCCTTTCAGTTCCCCTTTGTTAAATTTACCTCCACCAAGTGCTATTTTTGTGCATGTCCTAATCCCCATTTTCATGTGTTTTTTTATTTCAATTATTGGAAATTTGATTTATAACCACTTCTTAGATGTCTGATGTTACTAAGAACCATAATGAATAAAAAGATGTGGTATCTATCACAAAATATATAGATATTCCTGACTAAATAACACATTCATTCAGGTGGGGGATATGCATGTACACAAGTTTCAGGGGTATACCCAGCTGTGACATCACAAGGAATACCCACAAGCAAAGCAAAATGATTCGTTCCACTTCATTGACCAGGACTTCCTTTCCATTTACCTTAATTGCAATTGAGTTCAGGCTCCTGTGTCAAATACCAATGTATATTTGCAATAGGAGTGTGAAAGTAGGATTGTTTTAAAAATATTGAAAAGTTCAAATATTGGCCAACAAAATAGAAAGATGCAAAAATAATAATAACGCATATTGAGGCAAAGGGAAAACGAAAAAGTAGAAAAGTTAAAACAGTGCAGTTCCATTAATAACTTGCTGAGACGGTAATTGTCGGACCGATTATATCAGAAGAAAAGTAGGGCATAAATAACCGAAATTCCAAAATACAGATATTAAAATATAAAAAACTGAAAACCTAGAGATAGCTCAGGTATGCGTGACGCTCCTAGAGCGAACCATTAAAAATGCATGTAGTTCTAAGTAGCAGACACATCATTAAGTTCCAATATTATTTTGCTACAAACACTCATAGAAATAGCATCTTAGCAGAAATTTAAACAGTTATAATTTACAGAAATGAAGGTATTATTTGGCAATCGTTGTAAAATTTTGTTTACATTCATGTCTTCTGCAGTTTAAACGTTCTTAAGAGGAAACATGATTAATTATATTGATAATATTTTGCATTATATCTTAAATTATATACCATGTTTCTTAAGTAAAATGGCAACAATAAACTCACCAGTTGTCAATTTGGGTTGAGCAAGTTCCGGAGTAGATGGGGCTTCAGAGGTAACTACCGTTGTTACTGCTGGCGCCTCTGTCGTTACTTCAGTTGTTACCAAAGGAGCCTCTGTCGTTACTTCGGTTGTTACTAGAGGAGCCTCTGTCGTTACTTTAGTTGTTACCACAGGAACCTCTGATGTTACTTCAGTTGTTACTACTGGAGTCTCTGTCGTCAATTTAGGTTGAGCAAGTTCTGGAGTAGATGGTGTAGCTTCTGTTTTTACTTCAGTTGTTGCCCGTGTAGTGACCTCTTCGACCCCAGTTGTTACCTCTGTTGTTGCTTGAGTGGTGGCTACTGAAGTTGCAATCTCCTTAGCAGGTGTTGTTACCTCTGTAGCAGTTATAGTTGTAACTTCTGTGGTGACAGCGGCCTCATTGGTAACTTCAGTGGTGCTTTCTGCTAAAACAGGTCATGCAAGTTAAAAAGTAACTTAATTGATTATAAAAAGTGGGACCTTTCCAAAGCTGAAACGAAGCATATGCATTTTATTCTTCCTAAAGATGTGTTAACAATAGCCGTAGTTCTGATAAGGTAATATGTCAATAAAAAGAATTTAAAGACGAATAGACGCAAGGGTTGCGGAGAAAATCATAGATGCTCTTAAAGTGTTTTTCACAACAGATTGTGGTCAAAAAAGATATCCTGTTTAATTATTGGTAGACACAAAGTATTATGGTACCATTTAGCAGAAACATGAAATCATTGATGTACCACTTGAGTTACACATTTGATGAAAGTAGACATTTATATGATGGAAAATAAAGTGCATTGGTAGAACTGTACGTAGCCAATGGGATAGCAGCATTTACCCCACTAGAGTGAAAATCTTGACCACAGAAAATAGAGAAGATAAACTGAAGAGCTGGCTATAATAACTATAAATTAGTGTTATTACTGCCGACGCTCAAATTATCACTGGCAAAATAATGAAAATTCAATCAGCATTGGCATAAAAACTATTAAAAAGACCATTCTAAGGATTAAACATGTAAGAAATAAATTTTAACTAGTTGACAGACAGCAAACTTCTAATGTTTTAATTACCAAGGTAAGACAGTTGTGGCATGGAAAAAGTACAAAGGTTACAAACATATGCCATATTTTAATACAAAACTAAAACATTTTACTAACACTTACATTTTTAGAATGGACATGCATTCAACAATTGAGAAATTTTCTACTTACGGGTTGTCAATTTCGGCTGAGCAAGTTCAGGAGTAGTTAACGCTTCCGATGTTATTTCAGTCGTTACTTCAGTTGTTGCTACGGACGCCTCTGTTGTAACTTCAGTAGTCACTTGAGGAGCCTCTGTTGTTACTTCAGTAGTTACTGCAGGAACCTGTGTTGTTACTTCTGTTGTTACTGCTGGAGCCTTTGTTGTAATCTCAGTGGTAGCTTCAGTTGTAGCCTCAGACGTGGCCTTAGCCTTAGCTATTTCAGGCGTCGTTACTCCCGTAGCTGCTTCAGTCGTAATTTCAGTTGTTACCACAGCCTCAGTGGTTACCTCTGTTGGAGCTTCAGTAGTAGCTTCGGTTGTTACTGCAGCCTCAGTGGTTACTTCTGTTGTGACTTCGGTCGTAACTCCAGCTATAATAATTCGAACATTCACGTTTACATATTGACCTTTTGTGGCTTCCCCGGATCATGTCAACAGCATTCAGAATAGACCATCTCCACGAGAAAAGAAGAAAGGATTACTGGAAAATATGCACTATTTTTACAGAACCTACCTAATTGCATCTAATTCAGGATCTTTTAAGAAATAACAAAAACGCTTACATGTACAACTGAGAATTGAGGATGAAATTTTAAAGTTATGGAAACCATAGGTACCAGGAGAATAATGGTAGTTTAAAAATACAGATACATTTAAAGACATGTCAATAAAATACATAGACTGTAGATTTATATCATTAGAACTATTTTACTCCAAAACCAAGCTTTGTTTGAAAAAGTTTTGTTCTTGTCACAACTGTAACTTCGCTTTCAACTGATTCCACCTCAAGCGAAGAGATGTAAAATAAGGCTCGTACGGGGAAGGAGGATGTACTTTGTAAATAAACCTTGGAAACAAAAACTTTGAAGGTTCATTGCAGCTATAGCGACCTTGTATCCTAATTATTGACTTAATACTGACACGAGTTTAGATGACACTCAATAATATTTGTCTGAATTTGGAAAAGAAATCTAGTTTGCACGCGAATCTGCGAATATCATGAAAAGATCCATTTCAATACACTTTCTTTTGGACATCTAATTTCATTTGGAGGAGCTAATTTTAGACTTGAACTGAAGTGACAGAGGGAATATAGGAAAAGTTTCACATCCAAAAGTTAGAAAAACTATTGGATTCAAACTCAAGGTATATGATCAAATTATCTACAAGCGATTCTATGACTCCCAACATAAAGATACCAACTCTTGCAGTGAGTGTCAATTCATAAAGCAATAATTCTACTGAACAATGCAAAGGAGAGTGAACAACTAAGAAATTAAGCAAATGGTACGATATCTTAAACAGGTGAATGATAAATATGTATTGAGTTTAAACAGTTCCTATACCAACCAGTCTTTGATGCGAAGAATAATAGTTTAATGATTAACTCAATTATAGCGCGTTTTTTTCCAAATACCGCATCCATTTGTAATTTAGACAATTCTATCAGTTAAAATAATTTTCACTTACCAGTTGTTAGTTTTGATTGACTAAGTTCGGGAGTAGATGGCGCTTCGGAGGTTACTTCTGTTGTTACAACAGGAGCCTCTGTTGTTACTTCAGTTGTTACTTTAGGAGCCTTTGTTGTTACTTCAGTTGTTACTTCAGGAGACTCTGTTGTTACTTCAGTGGTTACGATAGGAGCCTCTGTTGTTACTTTGGTTGTTACGATCGGAGCTTCTGTTGTAACCTCTGTTGTTGCCTCGGTTGTTGCTTCAGATGTAGCAATAGCTTTCGCAATTTTGGGTGTTGTTACCTGGGTAGTACCTTCAGTGGTCGGTCTTTCTGTTGCCACTTCTGTAGTGGTTTCGGCTAAAATAGTTTACATATTTTGGCCACATGTCAAACACAAATTCTCTATACCCTTAAATCTAATAACAAAGGCTGACAGAAGAACTAGAGTGAAATTTTATTCCAATTTATAAACTTAGAAATGGTAGAAATAGTGTTGCAAGGGCTCAATAAGCTTGGAAGTTATGCTGAGTATTATTATACATATTATTATGCAAAGTAGTATAGGCTGTAATGTCCATCTGCGTTCAAATAAGGTAAAAGGATATAAATGACAGTTTGAGTAAATAAGCTTCAAACGGTATGAAAGGTAAAGCAACTGAATTGTGTAAAACGAGACAGCCTTTTGGCCACATGTCTATCGAATGGCCCCATCCCACCTACCACTACCCCACCCCACCCCCTTCTACCACCCTACCCCCTACTATCATGCCACCCCACCTACCACCAACCTACACCAAGCAACTCCACCCCTACCACCACCCCATCCCACCCCACCAAACTGATAATGGTATGTATGTATACATTTGAAAGTAAGTTTATAAAATCAACCAGT
>JBCAUI010526797.1:0-11563 GCA_038406195.1 Haplosyllis anthogorgicola | reverse complement strand
TGATGACTGTCATAGCATCCCAGATTCCTGCAATGCTATTGGAAGAAGGACCCTCCATGTTAGAGGGCCATCCTAAGGTGTCCACAGGTGTCACCTGGGGCAGGTGAAACTGGTCCTTGGAAGTATAAGTTGTGCATGCAGATGGGTCATAAAAATGGTGCCGTGACCAGGATGAGCAGCATACAGCCTCTACAAAGAGGAGTTCCTGTCATTGCAAGGATGTACTACCAGTACAACATGCATCATGATTTGGTGCCACCATGTATGCATGCATGTAAGAGCTATGCATCCAAAGTTGAGGCATAGCCGCTCTGATCCATAACGGGTATAGCAACCCCAATTGGACCATGTGTGTAAACTGTCACTTTGTATTATAGCTGTTACCCTCCATATGGCAGCAGCCACCTCGGAGGAGACATTATATCAAGTGAGGAATTTACCTGCTCTCAAGCGTTTGGTTATTAGTCAGCTTGAAACATTAAATAGTTACTTTATTCAGCATTACACATGTACCTTGAAGACTCAGGTGTTCATTACTGCTGAAGGACATATTGCACTACACTATACTGTTTATAGAGAACTTAGCAATGAGACTATTTGTGGAGAGACATCTTTCATGGATCCCTTGGCTATACATGAAACAGTGAGGCATCATATATCATTTCTTATGAATAACCTTCAAAAGGATTTATTTGAGGCTTGTGTAAAGTGTGGCAGAAGACACAGGTTGACGTATTGTCCCAGGAATACCATTCCTCAAAGTATACTGTGCACAATAGTACCAGTACCAGAGAAAACCAATACTGAACCTTAAGATAGGTGTTCTCTAGCCATACAATCAAATTAAGTAAGACCGACATGTAAAATGTGGACGTATACTCACGTGTACCAAGCATTTATGCATGTAATAGATAGAGAACTGAGAGAAGTTCCCTAAACTTTAGTGTCATAGCCATAGCCACTATTTCACCTAGAGTACTAGTATGAATCACTCTTACCAGCTTAGAGACAGACATAGTCTTGCATTGGAAGACTATCTTATGGGGTGAAACCATGCCTGCTTTGCAGCATGATGTCAAAACTAACATAACCAGTAAATTAATACAATTCCCTGAGTTTGAAAACCAAAGAGAGCAGAATTAGTTCCCGCAATATGTAACATTGAATTGTAGTGGATGTCAAGTGACACAAAACTAAAATTGGATGTCAAGTGATGCAAAACTAAAATTGGACGTCAAGTGATGCAAAACTAAAATTGGACATCAAGTGATGCAAATAAGTACACTAGTCATTGTGTAAAAAGATCTCAGCAAAACGCACTATTAGCTACTAGATATAAATTGTTATCTAAAGGAATATATATATGGAAACAGCATTAATTGTTCTTGTGAGTGAATGCCATTGGTGTGCCATCACAGACCACATAGAGCTATATAGACATCGCCATAGCTGTGCAGCACAGTTAGCTGCAAAGAACAGCATAGTGGAGAAAGTAGGTCAAAATAGCAAATGGCTTGTTAGTGCCATCACTAGGCCATCGCCAGTACTATAGTGGGATTTGTGCCATCTGTTGCCATCTTTCTTTGTATGAGAGTTGATGGTAATTGCCATCACTAGTGGTTTTCCTTAAATATGTATAGCAGTATCTGATTAATAATAGTGCTCATTTAGACATATCAGTTAAGGATTGTAATCATTGCTTGTTTAGTTACTAGTTTGATTGTTAGTATGAATGTTTTGGATATTGCAATTTACTATGGCTGATAGTAATCAAGGTAGACCATGTCAGGCCCAAAGAGAACCTGATGAATATTATAACATAGAACAGTATAGAATATCTGGTGGTATCAGTCAATGGGACTTAGATTGATTGGGTTTAATAAACCCTGCAACAGGTAGAGTACAAAGGCAAGATTGGTCTGAATATTATAGCCAGACAAGGGCTACTGTAAGAGACATAGAATCTTCTTCTGAGCCTTTAAATACTGATGAAGGTAACTTAACATCAGCAAGGATTATTTTGAGAGCAGAAGAGTTGGCAAACCATGAGGTTATGTATGAAGCAGCTCAAGCATGGGCTGCTAGAGGTGCAACTGGCCCTCCTTTGGATGTATGAGGACTTGTAGCTGAAGGAGATGGGGAAAGAGAAGAGACAGATACAGAAGAAAAGAAAGGTAGGCCACACAGAGGTGATGAACCTCTTTTTTATGATATATCTGTCAAAGATGATTCATCTGATGTTACCTATTTCAGTTTTGATTTTGATATTTTATCAAAGACACAGGAGACACCCTGGTATCTTAGCTCTGCCTTGGAAGTCAGGATCTACAGAACAAGGAAAGGTAGACCAAGATGGTTTGCAGATACAGGTGAGTGAACCACAACCAAACAGTAGTGGAGAAAGACTTGGCAAGATGAGTGCCCCAGGTACATTGTAGATTTTAGTCCTAAAATAGCTTGTCTTTTGGATAGAGTATCAACCTTCCAATATGGACCATCTACATATGGGTTGGACATGACTGCACATAGGTTACCGGTCCCTACCAGGGTAGTGGATACGATTAAAACACCCAAAGTATCACACCTGCCTGCAGGACATTTAGATATGTATTCTCCTGGTGATTCCACTGGCTTACCATCCACCTTTAGAGATCAAGCTGAGGAGCTGTCACTAGTACCACTTCCATACAAGTGGAAGGATCTATAGGACCATCTGTGTCTCAAGTCCAACCTCCTTGATCAGAAGTAAGAGAACCTATGGTAGCATCATACCAGCAAGAGAACTTGACTCTGGACTCTCTATTCCTGGCCCTGCCCACCCAGCTCCAGTAACTACAGGTGCCACTGCTGATGTTACTACTTACACCCAAGAATCTATGGAAATGACAGGTGTAGTGGGTGGTATACAAAGCAATTATGATATAGAGTTTTCCCAGCCATATGATGTAGCTAGATATCATCTGGATGTGATGGACAATTTTGCAGACACATTCCCTAATTACCGGCTACCAGTGTCAGGTAATGTAAGAATTAGTGATTGGTTTTATGCTCCCATTAATGTGCTATAATGTGACAATTATCCTATGTCCATCATTCAGATGCCTGAATTGCATGAATATTATGGGACCCCTATGTTTGGAATTGATAGAGGTAATGGTACTATATACACGCTTTTTGGAGATGGAATGCAAAATATACCAAAAAGAGTTTATCAGGAAGAGACAGTGCCTGAGAATACCATACCAATAACTCCCCCAGTGCCTAAAGCAACCTCTATGCCATTCACTACAATTACCACTACTAAAATAATAACACTGCCCATGACATCAGTGGGAGCCAGACCAAAACATCCATACCCTCCCAGATCACCCTCCATATCCTCAATGGAAATATCTGACATATTGGTCAGTATACAGAGGCAAGATGAAGCCATCAGAAAGTTACAACTGGTGAATCAAAAGGTGGATACTCTAACCTTGCATTGGGAAACAGAAAGATTAGATGCTGCTAATGAAAATGAAGAAGATGAAATAGATGAATTCTATACTTCCTATTTGGGAAAGTATACTCAAAAGCAGCAGAAATTACAGCAAATCATAGATCAATATGATGTTCAGAGGAGAGAGAAAGAAAGATTGTTGGGAGAAGAAATGGCAAGGGAAGCAGCTGAAAGAGAACATGAAAGAGCTGCAAGAGAAATGGCTGCCAGAGAAGCAGCAGAAAGAGAACATGAAAGAGCTGCAAGGGAAATAGCTGCTAGGGTAACTGCTGAAAGAACTACTAGAGAGGAACCCCAAGAGATAGGAACCCCAATTCGGGATCCCGAGGTTACAATTACCAAGGAATATGTCCCATCAGGACAGTCAGAACAAAGGGAATCAAGAGTAACCCCTGTGCCTAGACCAAGGGCTATTCCAGTATCAACACCACCAAGAACTACACATACAGGTATGAGAACCACAGAGCAACAAAATGCTGTAAATGCTGTGAGGTATTTCTTCACTCCAGTGACTGGCATCGAGGTCCCAACAAGAACGTCTACCTCTACATGGAAGAAGTGGTAGAAGAATCTGCTCCAAGACCAGACCAACCTTCACTAAGGACTCATGTAGTGTCCCCCATGGTAACTCCTGCCCCACCTATGGCAGATGATTTGATTTGGCCTGGACATCCTGAGATATGACAAAGTGGATTATTTCCACCAGATCCTAACTTAATAGGAGACCCTGAGGAGAGATGGAGACTATTGAGACCTTTTGATCAGCCTGCTGTATGCCGACCAACTACAGCAACACCCGAAAACCAGAGATGTATGGCTGATTTGGATGCTCTGATAGAAACTGTGCAGGTTTTTGAATACTTAGATGATGTACCCCACGTAGGCCACAGAGATTATAGGAGATATCCACCAAGATATGGAGATCTCTTTTATAGGAAAAGAACAGGACAAGGTGCCAATAGAGGAAGAGGTAGATGTGCACATGGTAGGGGGTCACCAGTCAGCCAAAATGGAAGTTGAAGTCCGGGGCCACAGAATACCCCTAACTGATATCAGAGCCCTGTATCCCATTTGGGGGAGGTAAGGCAACAAAATGAAACAGACATAGGCAGCCTGCCATGTATGATGTAGATGATATACCCAGACAAGATGAACAAGGGGAGGCTGATAATATAGTGATTGATGAAGGCACAGTCACGATAACAGAAGAACATTCATCTGCAGCCCCTACTGAATGAGTTGAAGCATGCTGGGCCTGTAGACAAGGTGGACATATGGAAGAAGAACGCCCTTATTGAAGAGCTGGAAGAAGATATGAACCCAATATAATATCACATGGTGAAGAAGAATGCTACTTTACCAATTGGTCCTCTGACATGGGAGACTGGGAGAGAGATACCAGTCTTGGGAGAATGTCCAGTTCTAGAGGAAGACCTCTTCCACAGATTGGAAGAACCATTTATCGGGTACAACCTGAAGATGAAGAACATAGGTTCTTAGATGATTTGAGAGAACAAGAACCAAGAGAAAGGATAAGAATAAGTTATCCTGGGTGGTCTGTTACTCCACATAGCCAACAAAGTGGTGGAGATGTGACACGTTCTAGATCAGGATCATCATCCATGCCCAGTTTAGAAGAAGGAGACGGGCAAGGAGAAATTAGACAAGAAAGATCATTAAGAGATATATGCCCCTGTGGACTGCATGGACATAGAGGAACCCCTGGACCCAGAGGGGAAGAAGGTCCACCAGGAGATGAAGGCATAGCTGGAAAATGAGGTCCCCAAGGACCCCCAGGTCCCCCAGGAGGAGATGGTCCACCCAGATCCCCAGGCCATCCTGGAGGTGGAGGAGCTCCTCAACCCCATGATCCACCAGGAAACCAAGGCCCACCAGGCCCTTGAGGACCCACCTGGACCTGGAGGAGGAGGTCCACCAGGACCCCCAGGCCCTGCTGGGTGAGATGGACAACAAGGTAAATGAGGAATGATGGGACCTCATGGACCCAATGGTCCACCAGGTCCACCTGGACCCCCTAGCTATGCTGGAGGAAATGTAAGAGTCCCTCCCAGCTCTATGAACATTGTTATAGATGCCACTGGTTTGGAAACATCATTTCAACAGGTAGGTGATAACATGGGACAACTAGTGAGACAACATCAAGGTGCTACCAAAGCTCTGAATCAAACCTTGGAAGGCCATAGAGAAGAAAGAAGGCAAGAGATGACCCTGTTACAACAAATGGTGCAGACAACATACCAGAGTAGCTTCAATTCTTTGTTTGATAACATACCAATATTTGATGGAACAGATAAAGATAAATTCTTCCCTTGGATAGATGCCTTGGAAGCAGCTTGTTATTATAGTGGAAGAGACTGTCATATAGAAGCTCTATGGAAAAGTGTGGGTAAGGTGACCAATACTATCATTGCCATACCACCAAATAAGCCTTGGTCAACAGTTAGACAGCAGTTGACACAACAATTCTCTATTCTAACAACACTGGCTCATGCCAGTATGGAATTGGATAACATGCATCAGAGATGTGATGAAGCATTGATGATTTATGCATATCGATATAGCCAATGTCACAAAATGGTGACAGGCATGAATGCAAACCAAAATATGGACCCATCTCAATGGATGAAGTTTTTAGGAAACATACAGAACTCTGCAATCTCAGATAAAATCATAAGAGGAAAACATCTTCCTTGCAATTTGGAAGAAGCTATGGATAAAGCATGTCTCATAGAAGCTAGTTTTAAACTAGCAGAAGGAGTTCACCTAGCACATAACCCTTTGGTCATGAATGTGGAAACAGAAACTGTTAATAAGGTAAAAGATGTGAGAGCAAGATCCAACACTTGTTGGGGTTGTGGCGAAGTAGGTCATGTCTACCAGGATTGTACCAATCCTAACAAACAAGTATACAGAAGACAAAATGCCCCAGACCCTATTGGAGATGAGCATATTGTAGGAAGATTAAACTACATTCTGCATGGGTCAGATGCTGTGTCTGGTAAGATCTTTGATCAATTGGTTGGAGGTATCCAAAGGGAAAAGAGGGCTAAGAAGACCATTTATAAGAAATATCAAGCTTTGAAAAAGAGCACAGAAGCAGCCCCACAAATGACAGATGTTACTACCAGTGTAAAGCCTGCTAATAAGCAATCACTGAAGCTTTAGCGGCAGTATTGAGTGATGTAAGTGAAGAAGAGGAAGATTCCTCAGCAGATGAAGGAATTGGCAGTACCAACACTGACAACTACATTACTGATGAGGGTGAGGCCTGACTAACCACACCATCAAAACCATTGTCTAAGGGATACCAACCCCAAGAATATTACTATGACTGTGAAAAAGGTAAATATTGCTCTTTTTGTAGTGAAAGACACATAAAGGACTGTATAAATGAAGGCTCCAGTAGAGGTACAACCTTTCCAACTGCTATAGGTCAATTTACTTGTCAAGCCTTAGTGGACACAGGGGCAACAAGATCATGCATAAGTGAAAGCTATTATAAGCAACTTGATTTATACCAACTAACCAAATTACAAAGGACTGTAGTGAGATCAGCTACTGGAAATAGTTTGGTACCATTGGGCACTGTAACCTGTCATTTTACCCTAGGCAGTCAAACTTTCAGACATGATTTTATAGTATGTGGACATCTGATGAGACCACTCATATTGGGAGAAGACTTCCTAAGAAAGCATAAGATGGGCATTTACTATTCAGAAATAGGTCAATGTGTACTTGAACATAAACAGAGAGAAGTAGTATGTACAGTGCAGATAGAGGAACAGCCTATGTTAATTTTACCATCTAGAGTCAGCATACCACAGAGAAGCTTAGCAGTATTGAATGTAGGGGGAAAATTAAAAAATGAAAATGTAGGTCAATTATATGATGTAAAGGAGAATTTTATGTTGCATAGTGAATATCCTAATATGATTACCATTCCCACTTTACATTGGGTAGAGGCAAAACAAGTAGATATAATACCTTCTGTGGTCATAAACCTATCCATGGAGAACATATCATTAGATAAAGGAACAGTTATGGGTTTTCTAGAACCATCTGCAATAGATATAAGTGAAATAATCACTGAAAGTGTATTAGCAGAAGGGATTGTATTGGGAGAGAACAATAATGAAAAGAACATAGAAAATAAAAAAGCTAAGGAAGGTCCTTATGGTTTCATAACCTCCCCCACTGATATTGAAGTACATCAAAAGGGGGAGCTCAAGGACACCGTCATTAAAGAAGAACTTTTGAAAAATTGTGCAAAAAATATAGTGATGTGTTTTCTAACAGTTCAGAAGACATAGGGAAAACCCCTTTAATAGAGATGGAAATAAATACTGGGGATAGTCCCCCTATTTGTCAAAGACCATATACCTTACCCTTAAAACATGCAGATTGGGCTAAAAGAGAGTTGAACATCTTAGAAAAAGCAGGAGTAATAGTAAGAAGTGTTTCTCCATGGGCAAGACCGATAGTCATGGTACCAAAAAGAAGTGCACCTGGGGAACCACTTAGAAGGAGGCTATGTGTTGATTATAGAGCATTAATTAGTTGGTTACCACCAGTCAAGAGGGCACATTCAAAAGCCAAAGGTGTGTTGAGTCTGGTACCCTTACCAAAAATAGATGAAATATATGCTAGACTACAAGATTCTGTTGTTTACTCATCTTTGGATGTAATAAGTGGTTATTATCATATGGCATTGGCTAAAAGGTCCAGACCTAAATCAGCCTTTACTTCCTCATTAGGAAAATGGGAGTTCAAATGCTGCCTTTCTGGATTTGCACAAGCACCTGCCTACTTTCAGTGACTTATAAATGAAGACTTAGCCCCTTTTGATTTTGCTTTTGGCTATTTAGATGATATTTTGATATTTAGTCCAGATATAGAAACTCATTTGAAACATCTGGAAATGATATTTAAATGGTTGAGAGAAACAAAGATGAAATTAAAAATGGAAAAATGTAACTTCTTGAAGCAACACATACAATATTTAGGGCACATAGTGTCTGGTTCAGGAATAACCCTGGTAAGAGAAAAATTAGAGAGTTTCAGAGTAATGCCTCCTCCCACAACAGCTAGAGAAGTGAAGCAATTTCTAGGGTTAATTGGATATTACAGAAAATTTGTACCTCGATTTGCAGACTTAGCCAAGCCACTAAATGCATTAACCAAGAAGGAAGTGGAGTTTGATTGGAATACAGTATGCCAACAGTCATTTCAGTTGCTTATGGAGAAACTACTAGGAAACCCTATATTACAATACCCTGATCCTAATAAACCATATGTGCTGTTTACCGATGCCAGCAAATATGCATGGGCATGTGTATTAACACAAGAACAAACACATATCATAAAAGGTACAGAAACCAAAGTATTACATCCCATCACCTATGAGTGGGCTTTTTAAAGGAAGCCAAATTAATCGGGCTTGTCTGACCAAAGAAGCATATGCTATATATATGTCAATAAAGAAATTGACATATTACCTTGAAGATGCTGATGTTACTTTAAGAAGTGACCACCTGCCCCTCAGGAAATTCTTAGAGAAGAACACATTAAATTCAAAAGTCAACAATTGGGCTATAGAAATCTCCCCATTCTGGATCACTTTTGAAAATATTAAGGGCATTGAAAATACCTTAGCTGACACACTCAGTAGATTGATTGAGATAGATCCTAGTATTCAACAAGAAGAACCATATGGCTAGGAATTTGGATACTATACTTTTGATGTTTTACCACCCATTGAAGTTTGTGATATTAGCGATAGTGAAGATGAGGAGTTCTTTGATACAAAAGAAAAGCCATTTGGAAGCTTAGATTAGAAAAAATAAATGAATTCCAAACAGAAGGTCTCCTCTGTGGCAAAATATTAAAACAGTTAGAAGATCAGAAATTGCCAGACAGAAAGCCATACTTTATCAAGAATGACTTATTACATAAGGAGGTCTATGAGAAAGACAAGATCTATGAAGTAATAGTACTACCTAGAGTTCTTATTGGGTATGTACTAATTCAAGCTCATGACAAATTAGGACATAATGGGATAGGGAGAACTTACTCAGCACTGAAAAGGCTCTACACCTGGAAAGGAATTAAAAACTCGGTAAAGAGGCATGTAAAGAATTGCAATGTTTGTCAGAAATGAAACAGACAAGTAGTTAGATATGCCACCCTACACTCTGATACAGCAACATTCCCCATGGAATTAATATCCATTGATTTCATAGGAGAATTTCACCCTCCTTCAAAAAGTGGTCATAGGTTTGCACTTACTGTAATTTGTATGCTTACAGGATATGTTTTCTGTGTACCTCTGAAAACAAAAACTGCAGCTGAAGCAATACAAGCCTACATTGATAGGGTATATAGTGTGTTCGGAGTCTCATTAAAAATTCACAAACAATCATACAGAATTCAAGAACAACTTGTTTGAACAGATAACCAAAGAATTAGGAGTAAGACATAAATTATACACAGCTCCAAAAAGACCATCGTCAAATGGAAGAATAGAGGGATTTCACAATTTTCTGAAGGCCTGTATGGCTAAGCATGTGAGTGATAAACTAGAATGGGATGAGGTAACTCCATAAGCTTGTGGAGCTTATAACTTTATGCCGAACGAACATTCCAGAGAGATCCCCTTCTTTATGATGTTTGGGAGAGACCCAGTTCTACCATTGAATACATTGCAAGCTCCAAGATTGAGATATTTGGGTAATGATGCTAACTTGCTTTCGCTAGAGGCTCTAAAGAACATGTTTCAAGTTGTAGCTATGAATTTGAAGAAAGCAAGAACTAGAAGAGACCCTGAAATGAGGCATTTGCCAACACAATTAGCAGAAGGTGATACTGTGTTGATAAAGAACCATACAGCTGGTGCAATGGATCCAAAATATATAGGAGATTATCGAGTAGTTAGTATCAGGGGCAATCAAGTTGAGATTAGACCTGCTAAAGGAGGTAAAACAAAAATGGAACACATTTGTAATGTTAAATACATTTTGCCAGCTGAACGATATATCACTCAAACACCAGATTACAAAAGTTTTGGTTGATTGGGTAAACAGAAACTCAATCCTAAACATGTACCATATCTTAAATGGAATCCTACAACCAAACTTAACACAACAGAGATAGGGAAAACAGTAACAGTAAACTGGATGTATGTTAATTTGTAAAGTAATACTGAAGCTGAGCTCGACACTACCTTTACTCTGGTACAAAGTGTGAAATTGCCTATTTGTTCCTATCAAATTACAAAGAATAAGATATAAATTAATAAATATTTATGCCGTCGGTGTCCTGTCATAGAATACAATTAAACTAATACAAAAGGCCGTATTTTGTTTATTTCTCCAGCTCCCATCCCTATGAAAGTGAATGCTGTCTCACTGCTGTCACTGATTGGCTACTCGTGGCCCGCGCCCACAACTTGACACCAATATTAGATCTTCCCACCCAAAACACCTCATTGGTCAGCTCATTAGCTATTAAAAGCCAGTTTAGTTCTACTTTCTCCTGATTGGACATGCCAATGGTGTGCTCAAGCTGACCTGCTTGGTATATATAGAAGTGGGGAGGTTCACTTGGATTCATTTGACTATTATGGCTCGTACCAAATGCACTGCTCACAAATCCAACACCAAACAAGGCTATGCAGCAATGGCATTGAAACAGAGAACTCACAAAGAAGAAGAAGATGACCAAAGAAAGAAAGAAACTAAGAAATCCCACAAGAGTTCAATCCCTAAGAAGAGTCCCCAAAAAGTAACATGGTCTGACTTCAGCTCACCGGAGGCTCAAGTAACATCAGGAACGATAGAGGAGAGAGATGTAGAAGAGGCTGCAACATCAACTGAAAGTACTACATCTAGAACAACTAGATCTACCATTGGTGGAAAAAGCCCCCGAGCCTTTGTTCAAGATAATTCTGGCAAATTGTTTCCAAAGGGTTCACTCAGCAGTAAACCAGCTGCAACAGGCAAAGCTCCCAGTAAAGGCAAACAACTTCAAGGTGCCGGCAAAAGTCAA
>JBCAUI010526786.1:0-11563 GCA_038406195.1 Haplosyllis anthogorgicola | reverse complement strand
ATTAATTAGTTATCAGACACACAGATTTTTGTGTACTCTAATTATTGGAAATTGGAATTGTTCCGAATTATTGCATAGGGTTAATGGAACGAATTAATAATACAACAGGTACAAATCGTGAAATTACTATTAAAAGTTTACGTCCGAATTTCAACAACTCAGCATGAAATTTTCAATTGATTTTCATGCTGAGTTATTCAGCAATTCGGACGTTAACCTTTAACACTAATTTCACAATCTGGTCTACTGAAAACCGTATGCATGGGACACGGTATAAGCACTAAAATTGGTCAATTTCAATCCTATGTAATTGGACAAATTAGACAGGACACGAATTACGGTAAGATTCTATTGTTTGTTACACTTTCATGGGTTTTGGGTAAAAATAGATGTCTCCCCTCCAATCGCTTGAAAGCGCCCCAGCGTCAACGAAAAAATAAATCGTGGACTAAATCAAATCGAAGGAAATTGTGAAAAATTACCAACACAAAATAGAAAAAAACTTAGGAGGAGAATGCATGATGCTGGTTTTTGTCTAAATACATTCAAATGCAAGATACAAAGATCTTTCTCTTTATGGATAGGAACTGCCAGTACATTTGCATGACAATATAATTCAGTGTAAGACAAATCCATTAAAGGTTTTTATCTTTGGCCGCATCTCTGTCCAGACCTCTGTGTGTACATCACTGAATTTGGCATGTCATCCTTTAACAGCATCGTTACGTGTCCATGAAAGAGCACTCAAACGTTTAGCCCCAGTAATAACTCAAATCTGCACACGCTCTTACGAAAGAAATAAAAATGTAGTTCAACCACTGTATTCATTTGTGCTGAATGGAATCTCTATTGGATTGTCAGTATATTTGCTTATATTATCATATTTATAAATCATCATACAAATAAATCCTGATGCAAAGTGGTTTGTTACTTACACAAAGCAAGAGTGTATAGTCAGCATACTACAACGACAACGTTATGAATTGGTTCTTGTGATAATTTAGTGGGTTAAAGCATATAGGTGATGTTAGGCCTTGTTTAGATCCACCATAAAGATAATGTGTGCTTATTTATTATTAATATAACCAATTTGTAAAATCTCCACAAATATTGTCTGCTGTGGAGTAAAATGCACGCATCTAATTAGGGACAAACTTTGAACCAATTTACTTAAATATCAACTGAACAAAGAACTGAATCAAAATAGTATTTTAACGATTTACTAATAACGTTGATTCAAGTAATTGTAACCAACTGTACAGATAGATATTTGTTTGTTGTGACTCTAGTTAGTTCACGTGACAATCGTTTAGTTTTTTATTTTGACAATCGCACTATAAATGACTTACGTCATTCACAGACAAGTCCAGAAGGCAGACACTATTTGAAACTGGCCAGAACTTTGATGGTGAAAAGTAACAGTGGGTCTGTTCATGATTTGTATTTCAATATCTGAATATGCAAATAAATAAAATGTCATACATTCTGCCTTTCAATAGAGTTTCTGTTGTTCCCAAAGTGACCAAGCATGTAGGAATTAAGTATTCAATAATACCTAAATCGACCTTAAGCAGACATAGACACATTCATCTAGCCTAATACATGAAAAATTAGTTTTGTCGTTTGATTTTTGAAATTGTCATTCTGACAATATCACGTGGATGTAAATGTGAAAATAGCCGGTATCAGATTACCTGATTACGAACGAAATGAACCACTTTCTTACTTCCCTTTAGGAGTCAGTAGGAGGGCAAATTTTCTTTAAAGACGTTAATTCTCTCAACTTGTATTTTCGTTTAAGAGGCTTCTTTGTAGTTGTGCAGGACAATTCTGAGCGTCTAGAATTATTACAAATAATGCAAATGGATTTCTATGATGTTTTCTTACAGGTAATGAAAACTATCTGTTACCAGGAGATATGAACATCCTTATGTGTAGCTGAGCTAAGACTGGATAATTGTGCGCACGTAGGCTAAGAAATTGTGTAATAGTCATTACAAATTAGTGTCGTTATTTGTAATAATAGAGAGGGTCATTGCTAAACAAAAACTTGACAAAAAGAAGACTATCGCCTCGCCTGGTAAAGGATGACATTCCCATCAGTTTTGGAAAAATAGAAATTCAAAAGCACAGCGTGAAATTCTTTTGTTTCATCTTTTCTTCTGTGTGCCTTTAAAATGATAGGAATTTCAGGAGCTGGCCTGAGTTTCCTTCAAGTAACCTCGTGGTGATAAAAAGGTATCAATAATACATTCTCACACATGGTGGTACCATCCTATCCTCCCACATAGGGCTGGTACTAACTAATCTTAAACTTTGGTCTGGTAGAGCCGTGATTTACTGAGACACTGTCCAACATCTCTACCCTTGTGGAACCGAACCCGGATCGAGCTTCTACACTACGGGGTTCACTTAATATTGTTATCAGATCAGTCGAAACCTTAAAAAAACCCTACAATATGTAATTTTCTGTACGACCAAGTAGGTTAGATACACGCATTGGCGCTCCTCCCTTGATTACCATTATAAAACATAGGTCCTGATGGACATGAACCTCGACGTGCGGTCTTTCCTTTTCATTTACTGTGTCTCGGGGTGGGGTTGGGGGGAGGGGATCACATCTGTATACAGATTCAACTTTGATCATTAATGTAAGAAACTTCCAGATCTGAAGTCAGAATAACTTTTTTGAGGAGGGGAATAATATCTGTGTCGGGATCTGACTTTGCTCATGACTGTATGAATTATTACAAATATTTCAAGATCTGAAGTCAAATTTTTTTAGGGAAGAGGAAGAGGGGGTCTCCGTATCAGGATTTTACTTTGCTCACGACCGTATGAAACATCCACGCCCCCGAGGTAAAAAGCACTGGAGGAGGCTCAGCATGTCATCTGTAAAGTAAGAATTGTAAATGCCTTCGTACATTAATATCTCTTTTGCACGCAACAGCTTTGGTTAGCTCTTCACTTCATAAATATTGCTTTTCCTCTCAAACACTTGACTTTTCCCTTCCAAACTCCACAATATCAAATACATCAAAGTGTCAAATAGTTATCGATACCTTTGAAAAGAAACGATATTTCTTCATGACATTTTACTATACCCTGAAGCTTGAACCTTCTATCGATAAATTGAGAAGTGTGAAACCTTTCACAACAGCAAGAGAGGTGAGAAACAGACTAAATATGTACTTAAGAAACTCCTAACTACCTTTTTTCACTGAAATTTTGTTTGGAAGAAGTATCAGCATGCGTTGGTTGGATTGTTCTAATGGTATTTGTCCAAGTTGTTGGATGAAAGAAATTGGGAACAATGGAAAATGTGGCCCGTGTTCTGGCATGGATTTATATTGTTTTCTATCGTTTTTGTCTTTTGTATCTTAAAAATGTTCCCTCACCGTGTCGTGACATTCTTACAGACCAACGTGTACTTGTTATTGTCAGTGCTAACAAAGATGTGACACTAACACATTCTTCAACCTGAAAATTGTATTGTGCGATAAAACATTAGATCATCATGATTTTGAAACTAGATTTTTAGTACTTTATAGATGTCGTGAGGAAAGAAAAACATTTGTCTAATGGAATTCATTTTGTTATGGTGTCAGTTATAAGATTACCAAGCAAAATGTTTCTCTTCGTCTTTTTCAATGTGTAGAAATTTTTATAAATTTCTTGACAAATTTACGAGAAACATGCAAATATACAGAACTATCAATTTCTTGTGTCCATGTGCAATACATCCTACGTCATCCAGTAATTGGTTAAACAACAGTCTGATTATTGGTGACACTAAACTATTCTAATATTTACTCGTGGAAAGTGAAGTGTTTAACCGTAATATATTGTTTCTAAGTGACTTGGCATCTAAGAAGTAAAATAAAGTCTATTGTGGCCTTCACTTATAATTAATACTAGTATAGGGAATTATAACTGAAACTTTAAAGCCGTGGGGTGAGTACATGACAGCTGCTCGAGTCAACGTCTGGTCATACGCAGAATTTCAGGGTTCTTCTGGTAAATTGGGGTAAATTGAATGGGAATTTTTCTTCTATGACAAGCGTAATGTACATTCATATTGTGCTAATTTTCTGTATAATGATCTTACAAACTTGATGGACATGTAACAGGAATACCCGAAAATAAGCCCTGGCTACTATTTGGGAACTGGGGTATTTTTAGAAATAATTTGAGACCATAACTCCATGGGTGTTTATTTGAGGAGATGGGCCTATATTTGGGGATCTAATAACCAATAATAAAATTAGAAACTTGCACACTTTTGGTTGCTTGTGTAAATATACAATATCCTTTATTGGCCTCAAAGTTGACATTAATTTTAGTATGTATATGAGATTTACCCTTGAACCATCTGCATTGAAATGCAATTTTCCATAGTCATTTGCATCTTTTAACATGAATGACAAAAAGTATGTTTATAATTATGGTACCAAGTCGCTTAAGCTGCTAAAATGTGTCTTTTAAAGCCCATGGGCATCTATTTGGGTAATTTTTTCCAAATAAAAGCCCATGGCCTTCAAATATGGTGGGTTTATTTTCGGGAATTCCCACTAAAGGTGTGTAAGATGCAGGTACAGAGAAGCCTTTCATAAAATCGCTGACTCTAAAACCCACAGGCAGAGTCATGTCAAAAGTCCAAAACAGACTCGTGCATGGCCTCAACAAAGGATCCCTCAGAAAGAAAAAATAAAAGATAATAGAAGTATGTATGATATTTTTACATTGCTAATTGTAACAGTCCATTGATATCTTTGTGCTACAAGATACTGTTGTAAGTTTAATCTCTATTCTTTAATTTCTGTAAAACATCGTGACTTTTACTTACGATACATCCGATCACGAATTTTCATCGTATTTAATTCTACACCTTATGCACATAGTATCCGAGGCCTTAAAACAGAGCCTGAAACTTAACTGCTTCTCCGCTTTAAACTTTTAAGAATAAATTTACGTTTTGCTTTAGCTCGTATTTAAAGAAACATTTCATAAAATTGGTGGGAAACAATAGAAATACAACGTTGGGCTTGTGCATTTCACAGAATCCGTATCAACTGTGTACATAAGGGGAAATAGGAGCTTCCACAATGTGCCATGTTAAACTTCTGATACAAATTCCGTGTACTGTTCGAGATAAAGGTACATCATGAGACCACCCCATTTCATTTCCGCCCATAAGGTCTATTTTTTCTGACCCATCTTTGAAACATGGTTTTCGTCTGCTAATCAAATTATAATTACTTAATGTTCATTCATTCTTTTTGCTTTCGATTTTTTTTGAAAGTCTGCTATCCTACTGAAACAAATACGTTCTTCAAGGGATACTGTAACATATGATAACATAATTAAAGTGGATTTTATAACTTAATTTACCGTTGTTGGTTAAGTAGGAAGTCACGACTAGCGCAGTTTTATGACAGGGAAAGCCAGAGTAAAAATCGTCAAAGAATTCGCCTGTTTAAGATGAAGCAGGTTTATCCCCCAGAGCGGGAGTTAAAGGATTCTCCTTTTCGCACCATGACTGTAGATCACTCTATGGTACGTAATTTTAAGCAAGTAGGTTCAGCACTGTAAATGTGACCCTTTTTGTTTCTGAAAGTACAGAGAATTGCAAGGTCACCGAAAATGGGCTCAATGAAGCTGTAATGCCAAAACAAAATCTTTTGCGGCGTTCAATCGTCATCGTTTTGATCCAAAACCAAATAAGCTATCAGACAGTACACAACGAGTTGATCGGGTCAGATTGGATTCTTATCCATCCAATATCATAAACACATGTATGGGACTGACTTTAGTTTATCATGGTCTGGACAGTTCTGCAAGGGCAGAAAAGTAATCACATGTGTCTCAAAATTCTTAATTGACTTTACAATACCGTCCTTGTTTAAAATGATGTTTGGTTTTAAGTTTATTTCTGTTTAATGGAATACATATATGTGCAATAATTTTTCGAACTTCTGCCATGAAATATCATTGAACGCATTTAGAATTAAGCATGTAACTTTAGCAGGTGTCTAGCGAGGAAAAAGGATTTTATTTTTAACTTCGCAAGAGCTTCTTGAAAAGAAACTTGATTAAATGAAAAATATAATTATCTTCATGAAAAAGACGATATTAAAAATATTAAATATTTCCTGAAGATACAAAGGTCTTTTTTGTGTCTCAATAGCATTCTGGTACGAAAATTGAAAAATCGAAAGCGAACTTATTCCGCAATTTTTCAGGTTTACGTATGGATATGGTATTACGTGGTTGATTATTAGACCAAAGTTCATGATCCTATTAATGTATTTATAATTAATGGAAAACTGATACGAATATTGTATTACTGTTTCCGAGTTCTGAGAGTCCAAAGTACACCTTTTAGCTCCTGTCAATACATCGTGTGGAAATTTACCCTTACAAAATCTGCACAAACTTAGAACGAAATGTTCAGTCAGAAATAGAAAAGAAAAAACAGTCTATGAACTTATTCCCTTTCTCCCTTTTCCTTGCCATGAAGACCCCTTCAAAACAAGGTATGTGCAGAGGGGATTTACATAATGCAAACTGATTTAATTAAACTGTAATCTCAGCACATTTAAACTACTTAATAATTGTATTTGTGATCAGTAGACAAAAATCGCATCAAATCCTTAACACGGTACCTTATTGGGGTTTCCTTTTTTCCCTTATGTTCACACAATTGATACGCTTTTTGTGTAATGCTCTTTTTCCGAGGATTGTGGTGAAAGAATACGTTCTTTACATCGTGCATGCCAGTCCAACTTCAATCTTCGGAATTTAAACTTATTAAATACAGCATTAGCTTCCTTCCCAAATTGACCAAACAAATTCATCTTGCATTCGTCTCGTATTCAAATTGTTAAAAACTTACTGCATTGATTTACGGTGAGAAACACTGAAAATAATTTCCCGATTTATAACTGTAATGCTTTTTATCGGTTTCAATGGCTAATAACTGTGTCCACATTCACATCACTGTCAGCAGGCATACTCTCTTTGAATCCGGAGAGGCCGCATTAAAAATGTTTGACAGTAAAATTGTTTAAAATCGAAAAAAAATAGTGAAAGTTCAAATTGCTACAAATTAGCATTTTAGCAATCGATCCGTCTCACAGTCAACTGTCGGAGAGGTACATATCTGCAAACTCGAGACGGTGTTTTGCAAATTCTCATCTCGCTCTTCGTTTGGTGATGACTCTGACTTTGCACCCTTATGACGTTTTGTTACAAAAATTGGAAGATAACATACTCAACATCAAATTTTTCAGTCCATTAGGCATAAATGCACACATATTATCACGATGTGATAATGAAAATGAGAGAAAAAGTTCTTGAAGTGTTGTGACTCTTTTATCTAATTTCCAGAAACATAAAACATGAAAGTATAAAAACTGTAAAAATTGTATAAAATTTCAGCTTACATAACATCCATTCTGTATGGTTGACGCTTTTGTTACTTTTTATATGTACAGAGCTATTGAAAAAAATACAGGCGTGGTTCCATTTTGTGCTTTTCTTAAGAACACAAGCACAGGCTAAATTGCTATTGTTTCTTGATCCGCTGATTTGCAAGGTGTTTTAAAGTCAGACGCGGAAAAAAGTGCGACTAAGAATTCCGGGCAATTAATGCTAAAGAAATGAGGTTTTAGGCAGGAAAGCTGAAGTCCGACGGGGGTTAGGGGTTCGGGGTTGGTACTGTCAATAAAGCCAACATAGCCGCCACAACGTCAAAGATAGTTTGTATAGATCCAGTAAGCTCTGATGTTTTTACATTTGGCTACAAATTTATACTTACAAATGTACATACCGTGCCAAATATAGTATAAAAATACAAGTATATTATACAAAATAAAGATAATATGGCAACCAAGCAGGCGGACAGGATAAATTGGAAAAATCTTCATTTGGCAGCTCCTGGAATTCCTTTTTATTAGGAAACGGTCAAAACAAAAGAGAGAGGATAAGAATTCCATGCTGTGCCTTTGATAGGGTATTGTTTGTAAACTAATAGGAATTTCAGGAGCTTTTTTGGCAGTTCTGAGACGTAAATACGCGATTGATAAAGTTATGCAAATTTAATGAGAATATCTGAAACAATCAATCTTGTCAAAAAGCTTTCTATTTCAATTTTAGGTCAATATTGCTTTTGACACAGAGAAAATCTCCAAACCCCCAAAAATAGATTTAGACGTTTATAATTCAACCAAATGTGAAATACATTCCTAAACTAATTCAGTGTATCATGTTGTAAAGTTTTATCACCTACAAGTTTCGAAACATTGTAGGAATAGAATGGAATGGAATAGAATATTACAATATGTTATAAATATTTTTAACAATTCATGTTTAGCAATATTTTTTGTTTACAACGGCACTTTGGTGCATAAATTCATATTTTGTTTTCTACTATGTGAGCCGCAAGACTATAAACATTAATTTCCCCATAATAAATGCATGGGTGGGCGGAGGTAAAGAGTATTTCTCACAAAATGTAATAATAATCCGTTTACTGTGCCGAAAAGGGAAACATTATATTACTATTTTATAGAAAATT
The DNA here is from genome assembly GCA_038406195.1 of Haplosyllis anthogorgicola. NCBI lineage: Eukaryota > Metazoa > Annelida > Polychaeta > Phyllodocida > Syllidae > Haplosyllis > Haplosyllis anthogorgicola. Next base: position 2,985 of record JBCAUI010526786.1, on the reverse strand, counting down.
ATTATTATTTAACTGGACCAACAATTATGATTTTTCCTCAGAGGAAATTAACTTTTTACCTTTTCGGGCAAATTGTCAAACTTTCGAGGTCAGAGATAAGGTCATCCAACTCAATGCCAGATACACATTTTTCAGCCCAAAAACTTTAATGTTGCTTTAAACTGACATATTACTTCCTGCGTGTGTCTTGCTTTTATTCAGCATCTACCTACATTTAGATACCTCAAACTATTTTCAGCTTCTTTATTTGAACATTTATCTTCTCTAAACATGTTTTGTCTGTTCAAATTTTATGTCAATGACGGATGTAATTTTTCTTTAAAATTCAGTCTATTTTCTTGCCACTGTCAGGCAGCGTTGACATTTGAGCAGTGAGACGTATTTAGTCTGGTTTAGATAAGCGCAAGTAGTGCAACCATCGTTTCAAAACTGAGGTAATAAAGCTGTTTTATTCATAAAGATGGGTGATGTAAGTTACTACGGGGTCACCTACATGCAACTAAATTGTTGGGATCCCCTCTTGAGAGGAAAATATATTTTTTCTTCAATGCTTAGTTGTAAAATTTGAATATAATGACTCTTTATATTTTAATGAAATTTGTTAGTATTTGCAAGATTGAAAACTCAGTAGTTCTTTGAACCTCCCGTCAACCATCTTCATTCCAGGCTGTGTCTTTCATGTAACAATATCACTTATTGTTCGTACCATAACAATGGGTAACATTTTGCAACAACAAACTCAAAGCAAATATCTTATATTTAACCCATCTAATTCTAAAAAGGATTATACCTGTAAATTCTTCTGTCAATTTATTTTTCCATTTATGATTAGAACTTAACAACATACATGCAAAAATACAGGTCGTCAACCCGAGCAATGCGTATGCTGTAATTTGAAGCCAATAAACATGAGACAAAGCAGTGCGCCCTATGAAGAATGTACGCAACAATATTGCCTTTACCATCGACGAGACTAATGCACATAATTTTATACCTAATGGATATTAATGTTTCTATGTAAATGAATTTGAATGTAATTTACATTTATAATGGGCAAATCGCTACTCATTTCGCATGGCAATCAGCAATGCAGGGGCGGATCCAGGATTTCCCGTGGGGGGGGGGCGCCCGGCCCGTTGGGGGGGCGCCACCCTATTTTTGGCCAAAATTTAGCGGAAAGTGCATGAAAAAGAAGAAAATTTGGGCCGTTGGGGGGGGGGGGCGCCGGCGGCGCCCCCCTAGATCCGCCAATGCAATGCTAACTCTTAAATAAAGCACATTTTCCTCACGTTGTTCCTAACGTTGTTAACGTTGTCCTGTTAAGATGCATTTTAGATTATTTAAGATTTTATATTATTTTCCAATGCGATGACTTCATAATACGTGTGTATAATACATTTTTTATATTCTAATTATAGAATTAAATATAAACAGTATTTCAAGAGCTGTGATTATTTAATTTTCTAAACATCTTGCAAGAATAGCCCAAAAAGTCTTTGGAAATGATAAAATGATGACAACTCTTGAATTGCTGTTGATGAGAATTTAATTTAAAAATCTAAAAATATTGTGAAAGATATCATAGTGCACAAGGATGTAACAAGGATGTAACTTAAATATTTTGCACAACAGGACTATGTTTTTTTAATACGCAAGTAAATGATGACGGTCGTGGGTGTGCAAACCATTCGTGCCGCCAGAAACAGCTTTTTGCCACTATTTGTGACACGTTGATAAAATTGTATCAATTTAGTAACATTTCGTAAAAAGAAATAATTTCACTTGCTCAAAAATGAAATCTTTCTGTAAAATCGGTACACAATTCTCGTCCCATGATACAATAATAAGCTATGTAAAAAATGGAAGAAAGGAAGTTGAGAAAGAAAATTGATTTAGTGGAAAAAAGCCAATGTCATTATTCCGAAAATGAAGACTATTATAAAGTGAAATATAATTACTTATATTTAAAAATAAAATTGCATTTGCTTTATCAACACGATAAAGAAAGTCAATTTTGATAAAACAAACATTTATGTATATGTACATACAACATATAATATACGAATATTAAAGTTTTCTTGTGGCTGTCTGTGCAAGAAAATTAGGATTATACATTAATCTTGCATTACACACAAATCGTGTCATTGTGTACACAAGGCTACAGAAGGGAGCTCCCATACGGTACTGTGTTAAACTTCTGATACAATTTTTGTGTACTGGGTTCAGCCTGCATTGTCTGTTTATGGGCGGTATGCCATGACACGATTGTAATACCGAAGAATTTATGCTAATTGCAAAGCTATGTTAAAAGCAATACTCTATAGCAAATGTCGAATAATTTCTGATTAAAAGTAGATTTTTGCAGCTTCAAAGCTAAGAATTTTATACAGTCACTGACATATTATATATAATATATTATTCTCTCTTCCTTCGATTGTATTTTGTTCTTTGAAGTATTAATAAACTAATACATTGCAGTTAGATTTTTCAGGTGCTTCGATAAAATTTTGTGCGATCAAAAAATTAGAAGACTGCAATTACAATTGATAGGTTTAATCGTAATATTTCTTCATTAATTTAGTTCTACCAGAATTAGTATTTTAAGTCGAAAATAACATTTGATTCCACTCACGGATACACGCGGATACAAAGATACCAGAGGCAACCCGTCTCAACCTGTTTGCTTCAGGATATTGTAACATGTCAAGTGTCCATGTACATTTCTTACACAAATACGTGAACCCAGCTCTGTAAATCAATTGGCTGCATATTGATCACAATATTGGTAACAGAAAACTATTCTAATATTGACTCCGAAGAGGTGAAGTGTCTAACAGTAATCTAATATTTGCTGTGGCTTGCTGCTTAAGCCTTTACAAAAGTATCATTACGTTTGTTTTTCATGTCTACATTTTGATACGAGTCTTTAAATAGACATAAAACCTAGGAGATAGTGACACCTTCTGATTTCTCTAGATAATTTTA
>JBCAUI010526775.1:0-11564 GCA_038406195.1 Haplosyllis anthogorgicola | reverse complement strand
CCATACCTTATAGCCATAATTCATGCATGCATGCACACATGCATGCACACACATACACACACACACAGACCTCATCCCCATACATCATTGCCATACTTTATGGCCATAATTCATGCATGCACGAATGCACCCCCCCAGGTGAGGATGAGGTGTTGGGGATGAGGTTTGGGGATGGACCCCCCCCCCCCCCGTCAGGAACGTGACAGTTTTCGGTCCTTAAAATTGTTAGTATAATGATATTACCCAATGGCAGAAATCATGCCAACCATCAATGTGCACTGTGGCCAGGAATAAACAATGCTTAAGCTCTTTGTAATGAGTTTATTCCCCTGTCTGTAATGTGCATGATTATTGATGGTTTTAGTTCCGTTCCTTTTGTTTTGTTAAATTTATACATACGTCCACTTTTCGGTCGAGGTATAGTTATATCGCTTTGGAACTACATTAAAATCATTAGAAATCATACAACTGTTGGATTGTAATGTTTTACTTTGCCGTAACATCATCAAAAATTCCGAAAGTTACGGTTCTCAATAAGCTTGCATCTTTTCTGCATAGGTATCCTATATCCTATCCATATTTGAATGTAATTCAATACCGCATTGTTACAAAAATTATGAATCTGCAAAGAACTCAGTGACACTCTTCCGTCTGCTGCATGTACGACATGGAATAATACTTGACTTCTGGAGTATTTTTGCTACAGCCTTAAGCTGATGACTGCTGATCCCCTTTTAAGCTGTTGTACAAGAAGAGGTATTGTATTGTCGGTTCTTTTATCGTCCCATGAAAGCTACAGTCTTATTGATTCATCACTGAAGTGATTACTTCCCATCTTTAGTAATACTGATTGACACAAATTTGTTGAACAGGAAGGATACAAAGATGGGAATTACTCATCAGATTAGTTTTTAAAATTTCCCCGGCGTCACTTCATCGCAGGGTTTAATTTGAATTCAAATACGTTACTGCTGTAAACGTAGATGTCTGGGTAAACAATGGCTCTCACTTTTGGCTTCAGTTAATCAAGACCATGAAAGTCGACAAATAAAGGGGTTTTCCGTTTCGCCGTGACCAATATTGCAAACCTTAACATCGAAACAGACGTTTGTAGTACTGTGTACATGAACGGGTGCATGTCATGTTAGTGTCCTCTAGTATTAACCTATAATGCTTGCCTTTGTTGTTGGTTTAATCTAGCTTTTACCAGCTAATCTGGTATTAAATGTATTTAGTTGGGGTAAGGTGATCTGTACTATCATGTTGACATGTGAGACGAGGCCACTCATCAGCATACAGTGATTTCTCGATATCACACACATTCATTTACGGGTAATAACTTAGGTTAATCTATATTAATCCACTTCATGTTATGGTCTTCCCTATTAATACAAAGCTTTTCATCTCAGACATTATAACAACAGTTGCAATTTTCGGCCTTGTAGTGATTCAGGTAAAACTGATGCCCCAGTCTGCTCCTTATTTGGTTACGTACAATTAATCATTATATCGTATTAAAGAGGGCACTGTTACTTTGTATCAGAGCCGTAAAGATATGTGTTCACAGAAATTTTATGTACTAAAAAAAGATGTAGCGTGCCTAATTTACCATGTTTCTGCGTTCAAAGTTTTGTTTGCTTTATTATGGTTTCAGACGCCCTAAGCATAGCAAATGCGTAACTTTCTACAGAGATGAAATTTCAATTAATATCATAAGAGCTAATTAAAACAGAATGATGTTCCCAATTAAAATGATCAATATGAGCCGCACTTTTCATATCAAAGGACATATCAATTTAAATGAAGTTCCTTCTTTGAGAGTTAAATTAACACCACCATGCAATTTAAAGTTGTAATGGAGATAAACAAATAACGAATTCGGAAGGACGCAAAACATGATTAAACACACAAAAGGAATGACTAATAACTTGTGAAATGTTCATTTTATGTCAATGAATAAAACATTTAACTTCTGATTTACAGGATAACTACGTTTCAGTGTTAACCATAAAGACTACTACATGGCACTTGAATTTAATGGGAAGGAGTTTTGTTAGGACACTCAGTTTGAAAAATAAATTGAAATATCAAATTAAATATGCAGATTCACAATGTTTTTCCCATCCTTGCGTAACATTGTACGCAAAACTGGCTACGACTTCAAGCTCATATGCACCTATATTCCTTAATGTTGCACAAAGAGTTAAACACATTAACAATGATGATGCTTCAGAGTATGTTTTGAAATCTGTGTAGTATCATCTGTAGACAACTATAAGATAATCCAGAAAGAGTAAACCTACTCATTGTTTTTGCTAAGTATAGTTTTTAGTATCAAACTTGGCAATCAGTTTTAAAACAACCCAATGACTTCGAAACCTTGAATTATCTCGGTACTCTTCTTCATTATCTATTTTCTACAACAAAGGTGATATATGACAAACAATCGCGAGCCGACTCCTTGCTTTGTCATAGTAAACATTTGTTATACTCTGCACCTCAATGCCAGGAAAAAAGCTGGCTCTTTGGAGAGGGCCAACTTGGATGTGGGTATTAATTTCTATGATGTGCTTTTAAGACGCCAAGGACAACGAAGCCTTGCCATGATTTGTGTGTGCAAATGTTTCCTAATGATGACAAGACTGCTAATTTATCTCAAACTTCAAAACCTTCATATTTCTTTCACATTCATGATTGTCTATCACGTTCAATAATCGCATAACCAGGCAGCTCTTTGCATTGGTCTCATGAAACGGACTCGAATGTGCATGAAGAACGTTCGCAACAACGACGTTACGATTTTTCTATGATGGCGAATATCGTGATATTGACCAGGTGGTACTTTAATGTTCGACTAGTTAATAGCAGATATTTTAAAGCAGTAACTTTTTTGTATTTGTAAGCTTGTCACTTCTTCACCATATTTGCCATCGTAATTGGTGCAGGTATCCATTCAAAAAAAAACCCAAAAAAACAAAACTGAATTGTGCATCATCTATGGAGGTTAAGCGCAATAATATTTGTGTAGGATTCATAATTCATGAACAAAAATTACATACGTATTCATGAACATACACAAAGCTACACGTGGTGTGGAGCTTAAACGATCAAATTTGTTGTTGGTTTAATCTAGCTTTGTACATACTAATCTGGTATTAAATGTACATATTTAGTTGAGGTAAGTTGATCTGTACTATCATGTTGACATGTGAGATGAAGTCACTCATCAGCATACAGTGATTTCAACGCTCGTTTACAAATATTGGCGTTTTCAATAGGATGGTTTAGTTTGACTTAACATCTTCACTTCAACAAATTAGCGTCATCGAAATTAAATTTTCATACTACAAACAGTGTTCTTAAAACAAATGTATTTATTGTGTTTCGCAACACCAAGTGAGTGCAAGTTCTCCTTTGAAAATCATTCAATTTATTCGACTCTGCTCTTTTTATTACAAAAAGAACACATACCAACGTTTCGTACTTTCAACATTTTAGTTGAATGTACAATTAAAATAATATTTACGATTCCTATTGTCAACTAGAACAATACAAAGGTAAATCCCAGCTTATTCCAATGGTAAATTAGTTTCATCACAGCGGTATAAAATATGTAATGAATCCCCTTTGTATAAATAATGCATTATATCAGCGCTTTAATTGGGATTCATCACAAAGCTTCGGTAAGTGCGGTGATGAATATGCTATCAAATATGCATGGCACCTGCAGTTTTCTGATTCACCAGTATTGGCTGTTTCGTAGACTAAGAAAACTTTTTAAGATCACAAGTCTCTTCACATTTAGGCTTATTTTATTGATATTCAGTAAATGTGACGGCAAAAATCCGGAATGAATTGTATCCAGAAGAGTAGGTGGACAGCAAACGCCAAAATGTGATCTGAACAATGCATACCGACTTCCTGCCATCCTGGTCTCCTATGAATATCATTGTGTTTTCCACAAATCAAAGAATTAAGACCTTTTACAGACTGGCTGTGGGTCCGACCATTGACAAGATTTCAGCAGCTGATTAGAAAGGCTTGTCAGCTTCTGGCCTTTATCATGTTCATCAGCCTTTACAACTTTGTACAGCATTATGAATTTCACTCTCGGGATACGGACATGGTCAATAATGATTACGGTATTTAGTTAGGAGATAAAGAGCCTGGTGACCTTCTACTGCCCAGTCATTTCTTCAGCTGAAATTCCTATTCCATAAAATATTAACTTAAAGCCTTCTACAATCTTTGTAATCTTTTATAAAGGAAAGGCTGTTTCACGAAAATTCAACAGCAAAATATTTATTATTTATTTTGAATTTATCGTGAAGCCTCCTTCAGGCAAGACAAAATAGATACTTATTCTAATTATATATATATATTGCCAAATTGAATGAACATTCATAAAATTATCTAAAGTTAAATTAAGTTAAAGTGCATTATTCTGTTTGAAATAAATGCTCCTACTGATGATGGTTAATTGAGGCAAGTTACAAAGCTATGTCTACTCGTGACTGCACTGTACAATGCAGTCAGTGCAAGCTTTCCAGGATAACTTTGCATCACACAAACAATACAATATTTACATAAAACATTTATAACCTCCATCAAAATATTTACATATACATATCACAAAGTATATAATCTATATCAATGTGATAGATGAGTATGTTGGACCAGTGAGTGCTGTTGCCTGTTGTATTACATCACAAAGCAACTTTAGAAATGCACACCCAGTGGGCATGATGAATGCTCCGATAGCGTAAGCATTTACCAGCTATGATCACTTATTAATAAGCATTTTGAGGTATGTGTATCAGGAAAATAATAGCTTTAACCAACAGCATAGATCAGCTGAGTACCATCTGTAGGTAAGTATGCATTTGACAAAATGGACTAACAAGTCAGTATCGCTCCGAGATGCATATCTTCATGTACAATACAATGTTATCTAATCTGCGTAAAGCCTTAAACTGAGCCTAAAATTCAAGGATTATATTTTTTTATTCACAAACCATCTTCTTCTCTTTCAAGCGTCAAGCTGTTTGATTCCAGGATTAACCTTGTCGTTACCATGCAATAAACTCAAGGCAATAAATGTTAGAACAAGGTAGTGTTATGTAAGATAGTAGAGGTGAAGATATCTACATACTGTACATCCATCATCTTCAGCTGATAAGCCACTTCTCCACTTATCACTTAATGTTTTCTTACTGGCTTCATCTGTATGAAAACAACTTCCAAGTTGTACTCAACTTCTTTTATCTTTTTTCATCTTCCTCTACATTCGATCTGGACACTTTCAATGTTATTATTTATGATGATTGAATGGAACAAGTCATTAAGTTTCGGCTCACGGGTAAATTTCAGTTTTGTGTTATTTTCAACTCATTCTTTTTCTTATACCTGATATCCTAAAAAAAGTTTATTTTATGTATTTTGCAGGATTTTGGAAGCTCTGGAAATTTTCACTAATGTTTTCACAATAATCTTCTTAAGTGATAGGCATATTCATGATTCCTACCACTGAATATTATGAAACATTTGCCATGTTTAAAATACGATAATGTGATGTATGCATATCTGTCTAGTGTCAATCACATGAGAACATAAACAGCGAGAATAGTAGACATACTCATTGCTTTTGCTAAGTACAAGATTTAGTACCAAACTTGGCACTCTGTTCTGACCACTCTTATGGCTCTGGTGAATTTTAACAGCATACTTTAGGTTTCGGCATATTTTTCTGTCTCGACTCCCTACCTGCACTGTGATAAATGACAAACAGTTGTGAGCTTGGTCGTTCTTTCGTCATAGTAAACATTTGCTATCTTGTAAAATACAATAGGCTTGAGAAAACTATTTCTTTGCGGAGGCCAACTTTGCAGAAGGGTATCTATTTCTAGGGATGTGCTTTACCGGCGCCAAGGATAACAAGGCTCAGGCCTGATTTGTGTTTACAAAAATTTTAGCTCCCCAGAAAATTATGACAGTACTGTAACTTACTGCAATGCTCTGTGTGCCTTTCAAGTTTCATACCTTGGGAAGTTCAACAATATTCAACATAGGTAGTACACGAGCTACATTTGCTGTGTAGTGAAGATCAATATTAGACCAGATCGAATGACTTTAGGGGTTAGTTTGGTAGCCTGATAATGAAGACCCTAAACAAATAGTTGAACATAAAAGGACGGCTGAGTAAAATGTTTAATCTCAACATATAGCTCCCTACAAAGCTAAACCTCATCTCTCCTTGGTATACAGAAGTGACTTTTTAAATTCAAATCAACAGAAAGCTTTATGGTTAACGGGTTTTTTTCCTGCACGAAGCTTATTCATCGGTAAAAGTCTATTTATAAGAAGCAAGTATCCTATGAAATGATGGTCATTTTAGGAGGCTTCAGATCTAGAGATAGGAAGCATCCGCACAAAAAACTCCCTGTTTTCACAGCAATGACATTTGGTACAAGGAGACAGAAAGCATGTATACCACTGTCATCTTTCTCTTCCATCTTCTGCATGGTTGAATTTTTAACAAACATTTCAGCCTTAAGAAGGTTGTAAGTCAAGTAAAGCAAAAAGGTACAACGAAAAATACACCCTTTTATGAGTGCTTTTCATCTCAGTAATTTCCATCAATATTTAAGCTGGTCAATTAATAAACTTGTATCCCCGGTGAACAAAGGAAGAGGCTGATTTTAGCAGTTATCTTGCCATGATATCTCGCCTTACACACCATGCCTTTCCAACGGTTTCCTTTGGGAACCGGTGAACATCCCATGAAGATATTACTAAATGGGGCAATCCTAATGCTCAGTCATGCAACCCACTTCATTTTACACACTTTACAAAATCAATAGGCCTTTTACATACAACAATATTTGGCTAGCAAAAATGGTTGAATCCCTTTCTATTTGCCAATTCTCAAATCACATTGTTTTGAATTTAACATAGTGGAAAAGGGCAACTCGTGGGTTAGTGCTGTGAATTTGTTATAAGATGCATGAGATGACTTCAGTGTAATTGTGGAGTGGATTTCTGTATGTTAAGTGTAAACAACTGTAGGTAAAAGTAGAATAGCATTATGTTTACCTATACATATTCTACAGTTTTGTACCCTGGGTGAAATCGCATTCTCTCGTAAAACCCCATACAAGTAAATTGTAAGCCTGATTAATTTCCTTTGAGTGTTTTCACTCTGCTGCTGGTACTGCCAATAGGGGATTCATTTTCTATATTTGAATGCCTGTTTTTGCTCTAAATGGCTAACATGCCACTCACTTCTTTTGTGCAAGCAACAGGCAAAGAACATCTCAAGGGAATTCTGTGTCAATTCCAACAAAATCTCCCCATATGGACTAAAGCTATATTTGGTAGAACAAAAATGTTGGCATGAGACACCAAACTATTATGACAGTTGAAGCATCTGTTTGAATGAGATAAACGGTAAATGTGTTAGTGAGTTGAAGGGATGGCATGGTGACAGACTCATGATGAGAGGTCCCATTGGGAAACAACAGCAACAATCTCATCCATACATTCGCACAAAACAATAGGGTAAATATATAGTACAGCAGCATGTTTAGATACACATTCAAATTAAACATTATAATTCTGTCCTTTACGCAAAACTTTACCAAAAAGTTTTGAAAGTCAGGATTCTAAGAATTTGAAGATTCATATCTACTCTCCTTTTTCTATCTCCAATCGAGTTAAAGACAAAAAGTCTTACATTGAACATAACAACTTAAAACTTTCTCGCGATTTTCCATCCCATTTCATCAAACCAATTTCTTAAGTAGCAACCGATTATCGTTTGGCAAAAGTCGGGTGTATTGTCTCAGCTCACAAAAACGACAACTTTGATTATCTACACCATCTTTTCCCTCCAGCGTTTAATAATTTTATTTATTAACGTTAATGTATGTTATCCAGGTATGGCTTCAGCTGTAGACCACCTAATTAAAGTAACCATTCACTTTTCAAACGTATCCGAAATTTGATATATCCTGCTTGGCATGTGTAAACAACTCTTATTGTGTCATTTCATTTGAAAACAAAATTAATTTCGTTTAAGGCGGAGACTGACTGAGACATGGCCAAGGAATTCGCGAGATTAAATTCTTGGTAAATGTAGAGCGATATCAAGATTATCTGAAAAGATAAAGATTCTCCTATTTAAATTAACATTCGTCATCACAGGCCTTGGTCTGTACAATCACCTGCTCATTCTTGACAATGCCTGCAATAGTAGCAGGACACACCGTGTCACTTCTGCATTGAATTACTTTAATGACAGCTAATTGTCTACTCTTTAAGTCACTCTATAGTTCCAGGTAATTTCAGCCATAAATAAAAGATCAATTAACATGTATAATTCCTTTTAGAGGTCCATGCGAGGTACGAAGAACTCAATAAGGGTACAGCTGTCTTGCACTAAAAATCATGCAATACTCCCATGTACACTGTAAAAGTGTAATTACCCTCGTCTCGAGGTTAAACTAATAGAGTAAATGAACAAATTATTTGGCAACACGAATAAATTTACTAACAATCAGTATAAATAAGTAATAGGGCTGAAAAATGGCAATCGACGTAATGCAAAATTTATTTGCAATGCTCCGGTTAAAATTTCTTTTTCTTCTTCAGAATTTTATATGTATATATTAGAGGCTGGCAATACTTTGGATGCAAGAAATACTGTAAATTGTTATTGATTTTCAAAAAATGATGGAAGAAATATTGCAAAATGTTTTCCAAAAATGATAAAGACAGATGGATATTGCGACAGACATGTTAAAAAAGTCATGAACAATAGGGACTGACAAAGGCTTGAAAATGAATGACAGACGACACTCAAATTTAAAGCAGTACTTGCAACAAAGACCTGCACCACGTCTGTCTGACAAGCACATCTTTTTTTAAAAATCAGTTTATGGGTTATTTCTCTTCACGCAAGGTCTTCGTCTTTAGAAATACGGGCAAACAACAATAAAAAGGACAGTTAGCGGGCAGAATGGCTGTTATATTTGCAGGTACACGTGAAAAAACTCTCAAGGGATGATTGTTAAGTCCTACTTGTTACATTGTCAAATGGCTAAAAGGGTGCTTCACAGTCGAGAGTCCTTTTATGCCAATCCCAAAACTGGTAACCTTCAAGTAATAGAGTTATGCCTAAAGTAGTCAATATAAATATCAAATGCTTTTAGTGCTGGTTTTAAGGTAATGATGAGTGTGCCTCAGATGAAAGGTTTGGTCAAGTGTTATTTTTCTCAAGTCTTCGCGAAGAAAAATTGACTCAGTTACTGAATGAATTGGAGTGGTCTTCCTTTTTACCTTTATAGATCTTTTGCTTTCACTACCGCTTTTCAGTTTAGGTAAACGACCACGCTATGTCAAATATTGAACTTCTTGCTACAATTAACTGATAGGTCCCATTCTCTTTCTAGGATAAAAGAAGTTTAAGCCCATTAGCCATATCTGAAAGAAGAAGGTATTGGTAGCTAAAGGAAGGGAAGGTACAATTTAAGGATTGACTACGTTATTCAAACAGAGGTTATAAGTGGTAAATGTTTCACACTGTAAAATGACACACGGATATGAAAAATAGGCAGTTAAGAAAAGCAGTAAAGAACTGGGTTACTTAAAAGATGCCCTCCGAAATTTACGCCCCATTATGTTCCAATGGCATAGAGCAAATATCTCTTCTTTATATCCCTTCACCAAACACGAAAAGCATCACCTTAAACGTGCCTTCAGCACACTCGCAAAAATCAAAATGAATTTACCTAGTCACTTTTGCCCAATGCCAAAGTACTTGTGAACATGGGACATAGAAAGAAGAGATAGATCAGTTTTCTCCAACGATACACTATGGCAGATATTTTTTTATCGCCATCGTTTGGTTTAAGTCAGTGTTGTCCAGTGAACACTACTAGTTCATAGAACAACAAAAACTAGAGTAGTACATCTGAATAGGGAAAGACACGAATAACAATAAAACTTGACATTTTTAAAATGAATGTACATCGTTAAAATGAACAAATTATTCAGTCCACAATTACACCCCAAACATAAACCTGAATATTCAGTCCCATTATGGTACAATTTAGTCATTGTATCTAATATATATTTCAATGCTGTAAACACGCATTAAGTTTTATGCAAACCCATAACGATTATTTTCTGGTTACCTTTGTTTACAAGCCATTAGCCTAAAAAATTATAACATCGCTTCATGTTGACATCAAATGCATTAACGATCATTAGATGACAATGTTTTGCCAATAATTCTTGCTTGTTGTCGTTTTTATCTTTCTCTTTGTTTATTTTAATATCTCTTAATACTCACGTGATTTCCGATGTCTCTTGGCATGGCAGAAGAGAAAGGTGGCCTGCAGGATAATAATATCCAAAAACAAAATCTGCAAAATTTTTCGCCGCATTTTTCACTTGCGGTTTGGTGTATTTTTAATCCACTACATTTGGCCAGCAATGACCTGCGTGTGTGTTCGTTGGATGTCGGTTATATATATTTCTTTCACATCCACACAAATCAGAAAAGTATAATATCCGATGCAAACAATACAGCACGATATAATGCAAATTATTCAATCTTAAAATCACACAGTATAATTTCAAATCACTGGTAGTTTAGCAGTACAAAAACCTAAATCCAACTTATAGATGTTTAAATCTCTGGTTGTTCCCTCACCTATGAAGTAATTTATCCTTCAAAATGTGAAAATCCAGAATTAAGAGAAAACAAAGCAGTAAATTATCCAGAAATGAGCTCCAGGACCTTTTGTGGGTCCTTCAATCTAAGTAACTCAAGTGCGCAAAGCAAGTGATCAGGCCGACAAGCACAAGACTTCTGACGATGGGATGGTGGTGGTGGTGGTGGTGGTGGGCCTATAGCATCGCTCTGCGCGGGGATAGATACAGAAGCCTGCCTGCCAACTGCGCTGTAGTACAGCTACCTCAACCATGTAGCAACTCTACCATTACACTGTAGTGCGTACAGGGGGAAAGCCTCTACACGGGAAAGGGGTTGACTCACGCCCTCCTCCTGGCCTTTCTCCCTACACAGATATGCCCTACTGATGTCCAACCATGCAGAACAATTCTGCGAAGTTGTAAAGAACTTTTCTTTATCTCGTAATGCACCTACTGCAGTCGAAGCATCGCTGCAGCTGAAACTTCTGCACAATCTGCTCTGTTATTATTGCATTAAAGAAGCCAACTTTTAAAAAGGCTGTCTCAGCAATTTTTTCTGCTTTGATACCGACAGTTTAATAAAATTATGGCTTTTGTTATTTAAAAAATTACAAGATAAAATCCGATTAATTTCTTTTTGACCTGCAACTGCAAGTTAGCAAATAAAATACATTTAATTGCTAAAGCTAATTTCAGGGTCGAAGTACTTTTGGACAATTTTATTTTGCGCGCGCGCGCGTTGAGAATTTTCATATACAGTGTTGATTTGATAATAGAACGAGACGATGCACACATCAGATAGCCGCGCCCTATCGTCAGTTATTCTTCCGGGAGGGGGGGTATGTTTC
>JBCAUI010526764.1:0-11564 GCA_038406195.1 Haplosyllis anthogorgicola | reverse complement strand
GGGGGGGTTCCATCTGCAGATAGACCTGTCTGCACCTAGGGGGAGGTCCATCTGCAGATAGACCTGTCTGCACCTAGGGGGAGGTCCATCTGCAGATAGACCTGTCTGCACCTGGGGGGGGTCCATCTGCAGATAGGCATATGGACCCCCCCTCTTGTCACCAACATGACACTTTCGCCTCTTAAATTTGTTAGTAGTATGATAGTTTTAGAATACCGAAATGTTTTGATTGAAAAATAGCAGCTCAACCTCAAACATCAGCAAGTTCATTTTTATGTTCATTTTTTTTCAAATTGGGTCAATATCAGAGTGTAAATGACTAGTTATAGTTACATAAACAATTCGGCTTGTTCGGGTTACGAGTGGGTTTACTTTTTAAATTGTATTTGCGGAGTAACACAGAAAATATTCATATTACATACTTAGCGAAAAGACAATGTAACTTTATTCGTAGCGACGCAGCCCGAACAGAACAACTGCGCAGTGTGGGAGGATATCGCTAAAACGGTTATTCCGGAACGAACTCGAGATTTGCCTTTAATCAGTATGAATTGTGAGAAAACTAGTCGCTGTTCTGGTCTCCAGTGTTCTACGACGATTAACATGAGGGTAACGATAATTAATATTGTTTTCAATTACAAAAGTATGATGGATGATTTCTTCAAGGATTACTAGAAAAGGCCTCACAGAAATCAATTAATTTGTATGCATCATTGATTTGAATAAAATCATCAAAATATAATTGAACGAATTCCATTTGTGTTTGCAGCGCATGCAACCAAGCGGAGAAGAAATGTTCGTGAATTCGAACTTCTGTTTTGGTTTAGAGTATCAACCTTGTTATTCATCGGTGACCTTCCACACGGACGCAACGCACACAGTTGACCCATACAGCAAAGAAATCAGGATTCAAGGTATGTGTCGGCATTTCAGTATTTGTTGAAGGATCACATTTAGAGACAAAAGGATAAAAGCAAATGTGGACAGATTCAGATTTTTTAATACGAGGGTAATTGCAATAACCAAATCAAGTAAAAATTTATGTCAATTGCGAAGTTAAACATTATTTAGGTATGTCCTAGCATGTATAGTACAATTCGTTTTGCTTTGACTACCTACTTATAGCAACGTATTTTATCTTAATTTGGTTCTGGTTGTGGAGGATAATCGCAGTCAGGTCCTTGGTAAATTTCTCCGTTTTCAACATTCCAATACCAACCCTCAAAGCCGTTCAGGTTCATCCAGGCAAAAACCTGCAAACAGAATTATCGTGTAAAAGCAATGTGAAGATAATATGCATTTGCATTAAATAGTTCTTCAACCAAAGTTTTCTTTCTTTCTTTTCAAAAAAAGTTTTCTTTTGTGGACGGAAGTCCATTTTGTGGGGCCACTGGTACCCTCTGTTCAAACTTGGGGGTGACTCTGCCCATGGTTTTCAGAGCCAGGGTGGATCATACACTGTATATGGGTGTTAGTGGGCAGCTGGCCATATTTCTCACATACTTTTCCAAGCATTGGTAAACAGGCATCGAGTGGGACTTGATCCCACTACCTTCGGATCAAGAGACGAATGCTCGACCTAATTTTCATGATTCTTAAAAAAGTTAACATTCCTCTAAAACTATATGGATCCCACTATCTTCGGATCAAGAGACGAATGCTCAACCTAATTTTCATGCTTCTTAAAAAAGTTAACATTCCTCTAAAACTATATGTAATTCATGAAACAGATATAGTTCATACAGGTGTCACCAGTAAACACTTCCAAACAGAGGTATTTAATTTCTTGTACCTTTTTTCCGTTCCGAGTAATTTTGTCCTAATTTTTTTGTACACCACAATTAAAATGTTATCACAGTCTTCTCCTATGGTGTCAATACCTTTTACATGGAGAAATCTGTAAACTATTAACATTTGTGAAAACTTTCTGAATCATACTATTAACAATTAGAAGGCAACATTCTGTCACATGACTGACAGTTTGTCCTCAAGAAAATAGCCAATCAGGAAGCCAGAAACTGGTTCAAGATAATTTGACCCAGTTTCTTGAACCAGTTTCAAGCTTTCTGATGGGCTATGAATGAAGTGCCCAATTAACATAATTTATTTGGCAAGGTCATTTGTTTTGAACTTGGACATCTGATCGGGGGGGGGGTATGAACTTTATGGGCGCATGTTTCCATGTTTCCTGTGCAAAGCACGGGTTCCATCTGTTCACTTAGAAAATTGAAAAAAAACCCCTAAAACCCTCAGTTTTGCAACACAGTGCTAAACGGTGTACACATATAATTTTAAATATTTTGAGATAATTCTAAAGCATGCTACAATAATTACCTTTTGCAGACAAAGATAAAATTGTGACACCCATAAAAACTACATCTGTTTCATGAAATACATGTGTAGTTTTAGAATAATTTCAAAAAATATTGATTATACAGCGTTACGACAACTTTTACGGTGTACATTTAAGACTAAACAGCGGAGAGATACTATACTCTGCTTTACCAAAGTTGGGGAATGAAACCTTAAAGATTTTGGATAACAAGCTGTGATGTTTGACGGAGTTTTTCCAAAATAAAGTTTCACTTGAGGTCTATTGTATCACTTTGTTTCCATACCTCATCCCGATACGTTTCTTTGAAATCCGCTGGATCCCGGGAAAGTATGAACGAATTGTACATATTTGGAGACCAAACTACGGCGTATTGATACAGGTTGTCTTCCCCAAATGTGTCTGGTCCTAACTTAGATATGTAATCTGTAAAGTAAATGTCATACTGTAAAAGTCATTTGGGTGTGACCGCAAGATGGAACAAGTTCATAATTTTTTGAATGCTATTTTTATCATTTAGCTCAATTGTTTGTGTACACATATCTTGTTATCAAATAGTGACTTGAAAACAGGCATTATGAATATATTCGATTGCCGTTTAATACAACCATCCATCATTTGGTTTGAGAGGGATGGGAACGATGTTACTTTTGTTTCCAGATGAAAGATGCGCAGCGCTTTATGTTGTTTTGTATGGTCTGAACTAGTCAGCGTAGATCATGACATTTATGAAAAATAAATGATAGCCTTACATTTCATCCGTTTGATTCCATAGAAAATATATGTTATATTTCCTGTGCCATTTCCATTGAAAACAAGTAAACCAGGTGTTTCAGCCCATGTTCCGTTGATCGCGCCGACTCTGACTTGGTTATTGCCGTTGCAGGCGAGGTCGCTGATGAGCGTGACTGAAAGTACAAAATGCGACTGTGTGATGCTATTGTTTGAATTCCTCCGTTTAGCTCAGATAAATCAACTTAAAGTTGCGAAATTTTGCATCAGTTGTCTTACTTCATAAAATGTTATGATATTCGTCTACTGAGTGACATTTGCATACTTACAATCATTAAACGCACAGAAATCGCCTTCTAGATAAACATGCGTCTCGTAAACATTTCCATATGTCTAGAATTTGTGGAAATTATAACTGGATTGGAGGTTGCTTGTAAATTAAAGAAACTGTGAAAAATTAACTTAAAAGTTTGGTCAAGAAAAATGTAAACAAATGTGACACGAACCGGATACCATCTTGCCGCATATTTTGCCGTTTCCACCTCATCAACAATTGGTCTCGCGCTTTCATCCGGAAACTGGCATTTTACTAAGTAACAGGTTAAAATCAGAAGTCCGGAGTATAACATAAATAACTTATGCATAATCCCAGGCATCTTGCAAATGTATCGCTCAATTAATTTTTTACTTGTACACCCAAAATTTGCATATCTTTATCTACAGATGACACACCATAAAATTTACAAAAATGTCTTTACCGGATCTAGGACTCAGGTAAGGGGGCCAAAATTGCAATTTTGGCCAAAGTGCCAGTGCACAGTGTGGGCGTGCGAGCAAAGCAACAAAACTCAGCATGGGTCTGGGGCCCCGCCTTCGGGCCCGGAAGATTTGGGGTAATTTGTTGTCAGAGCATTTATAAATTGTGGGAACAAATATTAAAATAGGCTGATCCAGGGGGGCGTCGGAGGCACATGCCCCCTCCTACGGCCGGAATTTTCTAAATTTTCATGCAGTTTTCGATGAATTTGGGGCGAAAATAGGGATGCCCCCCCCCCACGGGACTTGCACCCCCTCCCACGGGGAATCCTGGATCCGCCACTGATATACTCGCTTTATATTACACATTGAGAGCATGGATAAAGTGTTGGAACAAACGATTGAAATCAAACTGTTTCCATTAATTAATTATTATTTATATTCCAAAATTGAAATTTCCTATGGGAAAACGACAGTCGTTTGTGACACGAAAGCAAATGTGTCACGATTAATATGAGAAATTAGGCTTTGTGCAGTGATGGACATCCTCTGGCCATGGCTGCAAATTCGGCCTTGGCTTAGAGGTCAGCATTATCGACTTATGTCAATAACAGTAGGGCAAAAGTAGACTAATTCGGCCTTTTCTTTCAAATACAGTAGAACATGTCTTGAGCGGCACCCGACTTTTGGATGACCAGAATGCTGTAAAAGGCAGCAGTGCCGTTTAAGACAGATAAAATAAACATGAATATTAAGAATTCATGTTGGAGAAAACTGCGTAAAAGGACAAAAAGCCGCCAAGACAGATGCCGCTCAAGACCGATTCTACTGCATACATACCTAATTTCCAGCCATTGGAAAAATTGCAATTTTTTTATAGTTTTCCAGTTTTTGGAAGAATATCCATTACCATCTCTGGCTTTGTGAATACTCGTTAATGATAGAAGCCGTCAGGTAGTGTTAATTGCGTTGAGGAGAAAAATAAGATAAAATCGCTTGTCATTTTAGCTGCTCATTACGAAGTTCCGAGTGAATCCCGTGTGGAACAAGCCTTTGTGACTATAACGCACCACATGTACCAGAATTCCACAAGTCAGTACAATAAACTCCACGTAAGTACCTTTTCACTTCAAAACACAGGCTTCAGACAATCGATATTCCTCATCTTTACTCGCATCACCTTTAAACATCAGTCGTTTTACAGGCTGTGATCGTATATTTTAGATACATTTTCAAACAAAGATCGAATCTAATGGACATACAACGTGGCCCACGGCACTCGCTTTTGAAATCGTGCCTCCAACTCTCATTCCGTTGGCCCAGTGCACATATAATCAGGATCCTGGACATGCTGACATCTGTGGTACGCAAATCGATCTCCAGAACCCAGATTCACAGATAACGTCAGCACAAATGCCTATGGAAGGTAGGGTATTGTTATTTCATTTTATCTCAATTACGTATGATATTATGTGCGTTTAAACTGTAAAACTGTGAAAATGCAACTTTTCTTACGTTTCCAATAGCATTTCACTAATTTTATTTTTAGCTGTATTTAATGATCAAGTGATATTAGTACCAACACTGCAAAGTTACAACGTGACATCGAACATCGGTTACCAACGATTCTGCGAGGGTAGCAGAGTTGAACTGGAATGCCCTGTTGGATACACAATAAAAGTACTCAGTTCCATCTATGGACGCCTTGTTTCATACGAGGATGATCCTATTTGCTTACATAATTCAAATGGAGCAAGAGACACTACAGATTGTCAGACAAACACAACGGCAGCACTGAAGACTAAATGTGACGGTATCCAGTATTGTGAGGTAAGCAATTGAATCCAGTGTCACAAATTCTACTGCTGTGATGTCGTAGATCCATCACATCTGCAACGTCAATTACAATTTATACCAACAACAGACAACAAGATCATAATGATCATTTTCATAATTTACCCTCATTCACATTAATCGATGGACAAGCTTCCACGAAAGAAAAAAAAGCATGCTTTGGCATAATGAATGGATTTCTAATTTTGTTGCATGTTGCCGGACAGTTTCTTTTTTAACTTTTTGTGGTAAGCTTAATTTTACCTGCATTGTGTGATCACCTCTATTTAGGATAATATTTTTGGTCATAAATGAATAATTGGTAATAATTTGTGATTTTATTTTCAGTTGTTCGCTGATGATGGAATAAATGGTAATCCATGTGGTGACGTAAACAAGTACTTAGATGCATTATTTATTTGCACTGCCGACAGTAATGCTCCAGTCACACTGTGTAGTAACTCTCAAGTCAAGTGCGCAACAGGTCAGTGCATCCCTCAGCCGTGGGAGTGCGACGGATATGTTGACTGTCTTGATGGTAGTGATGAAGAATCCTGTGCACGTAAGGACAAGTGGTTTTTTTTTCTTGTTCTTAGTTAAAATATAAGCACCTAAACTTGCTATTTAAGAGGACAATCGC
This sequence comes from Haplosyllis anthogorgicola, assembly GCA_038406195.1. Lineage (NCBI taxonomy): Eukaryota > Metazoa > Annelida > Polychaeta > Phyllodocida > Syllidae > Haplosyllis > Haplosyllis anthogorgicola. The sequence continues at coordinate 5,271 of JBCAUI010526764.1, read as the reverse complement.
TGAAGATGTTTGTGCCGATACAAGTACATGAATCCTCTTAACCCATTGAAAGTTTAGTGTGATCCTGGATAACCTAAATTGGGACAATGTTTGAATACTAAAATCAGGAATATGAGTGTGCTTCGCAAAATAGTAGTTCTGAATTTGTTTTGCTGAAATGTTTAGTGTTGTTCAATGGTATGCTTCAGCTCCATCAACGAAGGCGACGACTGTTGTTACTCTGCATCCCACAACCAGATATCCACCGAAGACAAACAGTATTTTTACTTGCACTGGCAGCTCAATAGAAATAGAATGCCCTGCAAACGCCTTGATCAATGTCGTATTTGCTGAATATGGACATCGATTAGAAAACCCAAACATTTGTGCATCTGATTTTCCTGACGCAAGTCTCGTGCCCACCTGTATAACAGACAGTTTGTCTATTGTGGCTAGTACTTGTCAAGGACAAAATACGTGCAAGGTATACATGTGTAACTATTTTCTACTATTAAATAGAAACGCAATGAATAACCCCGTTAAAAGACATTTGCTTCACATCACGTTTTATGGCCTAACTTTGACCGTAATCATGTCGGCGATTTAAATAGTACCAAGACAGAATATGTATTTTGGAGGGTCGTAAGTGGATCTGATGGATTTTCATTTCATTTTAATTAAGATGCATGTGAACAGGGATGTATTCGCAACGAATTGTCCAGATATTCCAACGTATCTAAACATGACTTACAACTGCACTGGTAAGTTTATTCCATTTTATCGTGCTGCTTTATCGTATACCAATCTCTTACATAGGGTAACATCATACTGTGTTCTTTTCAAGAAAGCCAATAACCAAATTAAAAATAATTGTTTGGCTTGTTTTTTGCGCGCAGAGCCTCCCACGACGACACTGCCTACACCCGTTAGAGTTGTGACTACCGCTAACGCAGCATACTGTTTCCAGCAGTACGAGAGCTACAACGCTATCTGGGGTCTGACCCTCAATGGACCGCGGACCGAATCGAGACCGGATATTTTTTTCTTCGGAAACATCGGAAATATCTTTGAGGATTGCGAAAGACGCTGTTTTAATGAACCTGGATGTGTGGCGTATTCATTGTTCTCCAGTTTCTATGATACTCTCCCCAGGAATGAAAGTTACAATGGACTGTGTTACGGGCGGGGTCCAGAACCAGCCATGTTATATTACATCCCAGAAGCTCATGTCATGGGCGGCTTCTTAAAATGGCATATTGACTACTGTAAGAACACACGAAAGTTTGACCTGTCAGGTATAACTCATTGGATTTATTTCGATTTAAACTTTTGTGTAATTTCTGTATTTGTAATGATCAATGCTTTTTGGCTCATTTGGCATAATTGCCAAAGAGCCTATAGAATCATGAATTGTCCGTTGTCCGTCGTTGTTGTTGTCGTCAGCATCAGCATTGTTGTCATCCGGTGTTGTCTGTGCACAGCTACCCTGAGCAGACTATTGATCATAGAGACTTCATATCTTACACACATATGCACCTATGCCCTATCTCAAAGCCTAGTAAAAATATGTTGCTGTGACCATTATTCTCAAATTGGCAGCCATATTTGTGTTTTTCTTTAAACCTTTCTCCTGGACATGCAATTGAGGATACAAACTTCATATTTGGCAGCCTTATGCATCTGTGCACCCTCTTTGTCTCCTGTAAAAATAACATTGATACTACCTATATTTGCAGTTTGGCAGCCATATTTGTGTTTTCAAGGGGTCACTTAGATGAGATTTGATCTTTGTATCAATGTAATATTGTGATATGATAATGCCAAATGAGCTCAGGACCCATCTGGACCTATTTTTTTTAGGAGTACGGCTTTTCGCATTGTAAGCAATGTAATTTTGACCATTCCAAACAAATATTCGACTGTTGTTTACACACGGCCTCAACAAGGGTTGAAAGTTGCTGAATTTAACAGTGCGTCTTCACAAATTAAAGTTTGGTACGTTTAGCATCCCGTGAGCGTTACCTTCATTGGCGCATTAAGATCTGGGTGTTTAGTTTATGACGACGCGCTGTTACTGCTTCCACAATTAACGTATACAACGTACCGTTTCTTAGATTCGAACGATGGTTGCATCGAGAAGTTTGTGCCAGATCTAGGAGAGAGACACTGGTACGTACGCGTAGATGAGCTGGAAATATACGCACGGGATAATATTGTGTTTGAAGTCAAAGCGTGCCACAATGTGTATGTCGCATTGTCTATGAAGCCAGTGGACGAAAACAACGGTATTCCCACAGCGAATATCAGTGGAATGTATGAAATATTCCTGGGTGAAAGCGCCAATACAAGATCTGGAATAAGGTGAGTTAACTTTGTTACTCCTTGCTTTTTGAATAACTTTTTAAATTATGATAACATTTTGTGCAACCGAACCATTCCTGGCTTGCTGACTTACGTGTACATGTGTTTATATTGCATGTACATGTATATTTACCATCATTTTGTGCGGCAAGATAATCGTTCTAGTCGAGTCTTCATGGGTCTGTTTATTCTGTAACTTTTGAACAACTGGACATAGAAACTTCATTTTTCTAGGTCAAGTGCAAAGGCCATTCATTGGGTAAGGTTCAAGGTTACAGCAATAGAAAAATTTATGTTTAACTGCTACCCGTCAAAGTTCAAAGTAAAAAAGATTACTGTATTGTTCCAGAGTGGGACATAAGAGAGCGCCCAACGAAGCAGTTGTAGAACACGATCCACTGTTGGATTGCAGTGAATACAAAAAGTTCTGGATATCTTGGGAATCAGCAGTCAGGGTCGGACAGGGAAATATGATTGGTGAAAAGGTTCTCGTCACTCTACCTACCGGCAAAGCATTGTCACGCCAAAGGTTTCCAATAAGACAATTTGCCATATATAATGGTTACGGTACATTTGGACATTGGCGATTCTGTGATGGTACGACGAAACTCTTACAATCTACTTGCCGTATGAAACTAACTGCTGTCTCAGCTCAAAGACATCTTTTGTTTACAAAAATTTAATCATAATAAATGATTTAAAAGATAGAAATATGACGCATGCATATAAAATGATTACATTTATTAAGGCACAACCTACATTTCTTTTAACTTGTTTTTCTTCAAATTTTCCTTTCAGGATTGCGATCTCATACTACCTGGTTCCCTCTCAAAGGTACAACTACACCTATGCGACCAGTGAGGACCACAAGGCGACCTTGGAGATACTATACCACAACCCGACGATATGGATGTCAGAAAGATCAATACCAATGTACGAGTAAACATAAATGTATTGAACCATCAATGGTATGTGATGGAAAACCAGATTGTCAGGATGAAGAAGATGAGGCTGAATGCGCCGGTAAATTCAGAAATAGAAACAAGTTATTTTCTCTCCTAATAAGGGTATTTCTTATTTAAATATCTACCAAATCAACCTAATTTTCCAGATACATGAACTGCCTGATTTTTAAACAGATTTTTGCATTTTATATTTACACAGCAAATGTACTAGAAGTGAAAGAAGATGAGGACAATAAGGACATAATATGGATGGTTATGACGGGCATTGGTGCTGTTCTGTTCTGTGCAATAATAATAGGAGCGATAGTTGGTGTGATTATCTGCAGGAGACAAGAGTCCATGAAACGTCAACAGGAGGAGTATGCAGCCGCAGGATTCGTCAACCAAGTCCCGCCCACTGTGACTCTTGAACCCAAGGCTGGCGCTGAATACGCATAACAATAATGAATACCGACGAAGTTCAATTGCGAATGAAATGTTGTAGTGTTTACAATTGTGCTCGCGATGCACGATGCGAACAAACGTTGTTAAAGATGTTCATGTATTCTATATTGTTCGTTTTGTTTTTTCAAAATGGATGACTGCTTTACACAGTGGTAAAACCAAAATCTCAAGTGTCTGTTAATGGTCACTCTTATATAAAAGTAACTTCTTAGCGTCACCTAGACAGTTGCTATTTTGCCTCCGTATTTTTTATGTACACATGCATGTGTTGTTTGCCTGTATTTTGTGCCATACCTTTTATTCTTTGAGTAACTGTGATGTGTGGACGCTTTCTGTGAAAGTAGCTCTATTTTGCATTTACATGTATTTTATTTTCAGCATTTATTGATTCAACGTCTTTCATTATTAGCTTTTGCATGCAGTGTAGATGCGTTCTCAACATTTATGCAAATATTTTGCTGCTAAGATACGCATCATCTATGTCATAGTCAACTTTGCCGTTTACCACGTTTGACAGCAGGCTGTCATCCCGATATTTTTGAAAAATTCGTGTGCATAATTTTATGAATATTTCAACTTTTATTTCATTTTTGGCTGAAGTTGTTAATCACGAAATTTATATTGTAAAGAAACTTTTAATGTCTTAAAATTGACCAAATCTGAATTTCTTATGTGCAGTGTTTACATTTGGACTGGATAAAATAAACTCGTAATAAATTTGCCATGCAACATGGTTTGTTTGTCCTTTCTGTTCATGACATGTACTTTGTGTTTTCCATATTTTACAATACGGTGTTCAATCATCGATCGCAACACTTAATTTAGTTTGCAAGTTATTAATTTCAACGTCTTAATACGGATACATCTCTTTTAGCTTAGAGTTGAACTTGAATCAATCTCAATATTAGAAAAAGCCATTAGGTAACATTTAACAATATAAATTTATTTCCTGTACATGGAAGAAAGACACAACATTAATTAAGCACTGTAAGGCAGTTGTTGGCCGACCAGGGATGAGGAACACACCTAGTTACCTCGAATTTCGATCTACAGCGATTTCGGAGGACACAATTCTTGTGTTAAACATTTTATTGTTTATTGCCCGAAATGCCCAACACTTGCTTCGGGCTTACTTCACCAGATTACAATACAAACTGAAGCTCTGGACGACTGTATTGGCCTTTTTGAAGTGTTGTGATTTGTTAAAACTAAATGACACCCCTCACTTCATGTGCATTATGCATATTGGTAAATATTTAACCAGTGCCATGTGATCTATACCTTAAGCATGATTCGACTAATAATCGCTTTAGTATGTCTGCAACAACAATACATACTAAAAGTTTTTTGTTGGGTTTAGACATCACTCAGATGTATGAGATTCGGTCTGAACATTTAATTACATTCAATTCAGTGTCACATGAGAAAAGTAACCGCTTAGTCTGTGTACAGAGACATTCCGTACGCCCTACAAGGTAAATAAATTACCTCCCGCAACCCCAAGTGCATCTAACATATGTCC
>JBCAUI010526753.1:0-10395 GCA_038406195.1 Haplosyllis anthogorgicola | reverse complement strand
CTCACGGCCAGAATTTTTTTCATTTTCATGCAGTTTTTGCCGATTACCCCCCATTTTTTAGGGGTTTTTCGGAAAAATTTGGGTTGGCGTCCCCCCTACGGGAAATCCTGGATCCGGGCCTGCAGTGCTGGTAAAGGTCAGGATGCCGCACAATTCTTATCCACACTTCTCTTAATCTTATTGACATTTCACTAGGAAACAGACATCCTTGCAGGATTTTATGTATCTTGATGCAGACCCTATCTCTTATAAATAGCGTATTGCAGATCGGCTGAAACAAATTGTCTTAGCTCAATACTAACGTAATAGACATTTCTGCATGGCAATCTTTTTAAGAGGAAACACTGGACCGGTTGTGGAATATTGCATTCGTACCTATTTCTGTGAATGACGTAAAATATTGAAATCAGTGGCAGATATTTGCCAATGGATTGAAACTTAAAAAATGTATTATGTAACATTTCATCCAGAACAGCATGAAAATAAACCAATTTTCCCCAAATTTATAGCGCTGGGGCCCCGCATGCACTCTTTGCACAAATCCTCAATGTTCGGAGGAATGTAATCATTATTCCATAGTATTCTGTTTATTTATTTCAGGAATAATGGGTGCCTTCGTTAGAGTGAAATATATGAGATGTGCTAGGGTCCCCACCTCATTTTTCTGGCTCAATTTTGGCTACTTAGCGCCGTAATAATCTGTTCTTACCCCAACCTGATAGTCCTTAGTGCGCATGCGCAGGTGACATAACGTCATTAGAATGGCATTGCATCAGCTACATCATCATAAGGCATCACTACAGAGTGCAATACATGTGATGGTTCAGAAGCGGGGCAGGAATGGGAACATCATTGACCCCGCCCTGCACTTATTCAATGATCAGGTGGTTCTGGACCTACTGTGTGGAGATGCTTTCAGACTGACCGAAGTCATCACCCTGGAAACCACCCCTGCCCAATGTGTGATGCTCTTTAGGTGGAGGGTATGGAATGAAGGCCTCCTCCATGAAGACGCCGTACCTCTGGCCACCCTCCTGTCCCTTGGGCCAAAGGACTGGATAGGCCACATCATGGAGCTGATAGTTGAACCCATCCTGGTAGACAGGGCCAGGAGGCTGGTTGCTGACATAAGTGCTAGAGCCAATGGCAGCAGCTGCATGACCCCAAGAGGGCCAAGGGGCCTTGCATGACTACCCGAGGGAATACCAAGGCAGCTGTGCACCCCTCCTCCACTGTCCACTGCTGAAGAAGATGTGGCAGATGTACTTGTGGGTGCTGGACCCCCCCCCCCCCACCTTGGTGGCAGGGGTGGCTGAAGATGACCACCCAGAGCATCTGGCTTTGGCTGTGAGTTGCGCCACCCCTCTGCTGATTCAGGGAGGGAGGCAGAGCTGTGGGAAGGAGGAAAGGCTGACCTCACCATCAGGCTTCGCCGGTGATACCCAGACCCTGTGTGGGCTGAGCGTCACCCAACCCTCGGGATGTAGAGGATGGTTATGACTCAGACGGCTCTTGTTCCTCTTGCTCCTCAGTCGACAGCCACGGGAACTGCAGGTGCTGGTACTACAGCAAGCCTAACATCCTGCAGTTTAAGGTGATGAGAGAGGACCATGCAGGGAAGTTTCTCATCTGGAGAAACATCATACAGAGCAACAACAGGATGGTTGACCCTGATGTGCTGAGAACCAGCATCATGTGTGCCATCATGAACTTGCCAGGTGTCACCTCCATTACCTCTGAGGCCACAGTGGAGAGGATGATCAGGTGGCTAGGCTTCTTCCATGGAGTATCAAGCAATTATGACCAAACACTTCAGGACCATTATGCGATGCACCAGTACTCAGGTGAGAGTGTCAGTGACTTTGCAGGATGCATCTTGGACTGTGTAGAGCTGGTGCACAGCTGTTTCCCCAAGAATCTGCCCTGCAGGGAGGTGAACTGCATATGCAAGGAGCACCTCCATGGTGGCCTCAAGGGAGACCTGCAGCAGGCTGTGTCCTACCTACAGGACAGATTGGATGAGCTTACCTTTGACAAACTACTCATCAAGATCAAGTCTAATGTGGGGATTAATGGCTGCTGGGATGACAGGTATAACAAACTGAAGGCCTGGTCCCACCCTGCAGGTAAGGCCCACATGGCCATTTTGGCACCATCATTGCCAATGTCATCCTATCTGGAAGGAGCCTCTGGAGCTTCAGATGAGGAGGACCAGAGCCTAGTTCCTTTTGACATGCACTTGATGCATGCCATTAAGGACCTTGCAGACAAGAAGCACCGCTGCTTTGGCTGTGGGTCAGATAAACATCTTATCCATGAATGCCCAGACAAAGAAGCTTATCAGCAGTGTTTAAATGGCAAAGGGGGCCCAAAGAGAGGAGGTCAGAATCCCCCAAAGGAGAGCACCAGGCGCTCCCAGACGAAAGCCTCTGACTAAGGTCGTGCCATGGGCACACCCCCTTCATCAACCAAGATGCTGTTGGTAGAAGGGTGAGAAGGGACATGGTGGGCCATGTCCAGGTGGATGGTGAACCCTGTCTTGCATTGATTGACACTTGGTCCACTGTCAACTTGGTGATGCCAGATTACATCACCAACAGAGGCCTGTGTGTCTATCCCCTCTCCAACCTCCACACCAAGGGCAGAGTGGTTGTTGACAGGATCAGGGGACAGCACTCAGAAGTCATGGGCTATATTGTGGTTTGGATCCAGGTAGACAGTGTTGCTCAGTTCAATGAGGACCACCTGGCCCTTGTACTGTCTCACCAGTCAGAGTTTGCTGAGCAGGTCCCTGTGTTGTTGGGACAACCGACAATAGACAGGGTGGTTCAGGTCATTAAGGAAAATGAAATTGACAAACTGGCCGTGCCCTGGGCCAATGCTCAAGTCAGCATGCTCCTGAGGGTGTGGGTGGCACAGGTCCCCACCAAGGAGGGGGCCATGGGTGCCACCACCAAGGAACCGTCTGGCAGAGAGGAAAGCCAGATCAACTATGAAGAAGTGGCAACTCTCCTCAAGGAAGCCATGTTGTACCCCTTTTCCCATGCTGTTGTCAGGTGCAGGGTACCCACAATGTTCTGAAAGGGGCACCTGTGGGTGATGACCACCAAGTTACAAGATGTTGATGGCTGCCTCCCCATGGGCATCTGCCTCCAGTCATCCAACACAGAGTTGAGGGTGGGTTCCAGGAAGATATCTGTGGTGTTGGAAAACACCACGGCCATGAAGTGAGTGTTGAATGTGGGAGCCCCCATCACTCACATGGCAGCTGCTGACATGGTCCCCAACAAGTACATCCTACCTGGATTGGTGGAGGAACTCGATCGGGAGCTGGGCACTGAAGCCTGAAGCTTAAGCTGTCCAATTGTTGCTTCTTCCAGGAAGAGATCATTTACTTGGCACATCATGTCTTGAAGGTGGGGATAAGGCCCAGCAAGGACAACCTGTGGGCCATCACCGAGTGCCCCCTACCCTCCACCTACACTGACATACAATCCTTTGCCAACCTGGTGGGGCATTACAGGTGCTTCATTAAAGGGTTCTCCAAGAAGGCAAAGCCACTCACTGACTACCTGAAGGGTGATGGTGCCAGCAAGAAGAGGGAAAGGGTAGAGCTCTCTGAAAAGGCCTGTGAGGCCTTTGAAATGCTGAAGAAGGTGCTGCTTACAGAGCCTGTGTTAAGGTTGGACCACTTTGGTGAGCCCTTCCTGCCCCACACTGATGCCTCCAAAGAGGGCTTGGGGCAGAGCTGTCCCAGAAGAGGGATGATGGCCACTGGCACCCAGTCACTTATGGCAGCCAGATGCTAAACAAGCATAAGGCCAACTACCATTCAAGCAAACTTGAGTTTCTGGCCCTCAAATGGGTTGTGACAGTGCACTTCAAGGAGTATCTGGTCCATGCCCCATTCATAGTAAGGACTGATAACAACCCCCTCACCTATGTGATGACTACACCCAACCTGGATGCTACCGGCCACAGGTGGGTGGCTGAACTAGTGGGGTACAACTTCTCCTTGGAGTATGTAAAGGGCACTGAGAACTGAGTGGCAGATGCCTTGAGCCTACAGACTGCTCATCTGGGGGACTGAGGAGGTGAAGGCCATCCTCAATGGCATCCAACTAGGTAGCACAGACAGAGCAGAGATGTTTGCCCCCAAGGTAAGTGGAGAAGTGGCCTGTCAGGCAGCCACCTTTCAAGTGGCTGCCATGCAAGCCCAGTTCAGGCCCATCCCCAGCATAGACTGGGTAGAGGCCCAGCAGGAGGATGATATCATTTGCATCTGCATGGCATGGATATGAGCCAAGAGCACTGGGGAACCTAGCCCAGACGGAAGAAGGTGCCACTTTTGTGCATCTCCAGAGTGACCTGGTGGTGCATAATGACTTGCTATATGTCAAGTGGATCCCTAGGGGTGAATCCCAGGCTGTCCTGCTCTTCATCATCCCCCCAGCAGACCATCAGTGGGCACTCGATGGTTGCCACTGAGATGTGGGACACCAAGGGCAAAATTGAACTGTTAGTTTGCTGAAGGAGCACTTCTGGTGGCCCCAGATGGAAATTGGTAATGCAAATAATTTTGATATTTGCTACCAAAGGGTACACTTAAGTGTCATATATTTTTTCTTGCTGCAAGACTTTCTTTATATTAAAAGTGAAACCAAAAATGAATCTTTATAATTCAGGAGTAAGTGAACGGAAGAGTACAGTTTTTATGATGATACGGCGGAAGTAATAGCCATTTTGTGCGAGTATTAGAGCGTAATATAATGACTTATTTATTTACAGAAATACTAAAATTATCAGGCTGTCATTTATTACCTTCATCTTGTCACATCAATGGATAACACGGTCCCGTGAAGGATTCGCTCTTAGTGACCGCAGCAATTATGGTCAGAAAATTATCGCACATTACTTGCCACAATCGAGGTTTTCCCAAATTAATTTTGTTAGCCTAATTAGGCGAATTTGCCTAATTCACCTAATTTTCTTGCCTAATTAGGTGAATTAGGCTAATTTACCTAAATTTTTGCCGAATTAGGCGAATTCACCTAATTCAACAAACAAAAATTAATTTGGAAAAACCTCGATTGACAAAGATCTGTGTGCAACTTACTTAGGAACCATTGAGGGTTTTTCTTATTTCAATCTACAGTGAAATCTGCATTGGGCGTACGATCCATTGTGCGATATGATATACTGTCATCCGCGTACTGCTTTTCAATCACCGAAATGGTTTTTACTAAAATTTTGTACTCCATTGGGTGAACCTACTGTCATCCACGTACTTTTTTCCTTGAATTATTTTTGGGTAGTTCGCCCAATGTAGATTCTACTGTATACCAAATCTACCTAATTTTCCAGACATATGAACTGTCTGATTCTTAAACTGATTTTAGTCTCAAGACAATTTTCAGTTTAATAATAATTTCATTCCAGTGATGGAATATTGTTCAAGGCTAAATTCAGTTCTTGTATCAAAAATGACCAAGAAACTTACATTCACTTGATTGCAATTCAAACACAAAAGGTTAGCAACAGAGAATTGATTGTCTGGAAAATCAGGTAAATTACGTAGATTTGATAGATTTGGTAAATGCAATTAATAAGAAAAACAAATAATGCCTTAGGAAATGCGTCATTCTTCCATCACAAGGGATTATTGTGATAATATATTGGATTTTCCTGCAGTAAGCTAATGGAGTTTTCTCTCTCGGCTTGAGGATGTAGTACAAATTTGAAATTTTAGTGGTGACCATTAAATGAAAAATATAACACGAGAGTTATCCAGCCACATACTGGCTACAGCGAAAGGGGCAATCCCGCTCTAGTGTCTTACTTAGGGGCTTAGCACTGCCATCGGCGCAGTTCTCGCTCATAAACGAATAGATTAGTAATTCAAGGGGAGCGGCCACTAAGGCTGCTGCACAGTCAAATAAAGGAACTAAGACAATGGATAACGATTGAATGCCGCTTGGGGAGCAGTTGCTTGGGAATTAGGGATGTGCTAGTGGTCCTTCTCCTAGCGATTCCAACCAGGCAAAAGTGAAGGTGACATGTGCCATGTTATTTTATAGTGGTGGTAGGGTGACGTCACTCTGTAGTGACATCATGATGATGATGTAGCTGACACAATGGCATTCTAATGACGTTACGTCGCCTGTGCATGTGCACTAAGGACTATCAGGTTTGGGGTAGGAACAGATTATTACAGCCTAGTGCCACCAGGGTAGTGATGCTCGAAGAGCGTCACCTTCCAAGTGGCCACTGGCTGAGTAGTGCTAGGCTAGCACTACTAAGTAGCCAAATTTGAGCCAGAAAAATGAGGTGGGGACCCCAGCACATCACACTGTTCCCCAGGCAACTGCACCCGCCCTTGGTTACACTTTATTGAGATCATGCTGAAATAAATACATAGAACACATGAGGAATGGTAACAAGTCATACACAATAACAGTCTACTACACAAGGGTAGATTACAACAAGCTACAATAAGTTACAAACGGTAAGTATAAATTAAGAAAATTGAAAATGTATGCAGTCACAATTGTGATTGTGCCAACGGGTGATGGTGGTGCCCCTGAATCATCATGGCACTAGCCTGGTTGCCAGCACCCTCTCCTACTCCTTCAAGTTGGTCCTCTTGCAGGGTAAGGCTTTGGCACCTTCTAGGTTGTCCGACTGTGAGTGGTGCCTTTGCATCATGGGTGAGGCAGCCTCTTCTTTGGCCATGGCCCTGTTCACAATGAGTGGGAAATGATTGTAAAATTGCTATGGATGCTTGAAGCATCAACATCTGTCATGTCCTCAGTGCCTTCCAAGGGATGGTCGGTGTCACCAGGGTCCTAGCGAAGTCCCTCAAGGTAAGTTCGGTGCAGTGCCAGAAGCCAGGTAGTAGGGCTCCAACATCAGAATAGTGGCCAGTCTCCAGGGGAGTGGCCTGAGTAGCAGTAGCGACTGATTCAGGCACCAGGGGCACCTTACTTGGGTCTGCATCCCACTCAATCATGCCCTCATAGGCGCCGCCTGGGCAGCTGGTGTAGGGGAAAATCTGGGCAGCAGCACCACCACTGCAGGCGGCACTGACAGAGTCTGCCTCCCAGGGCTGATCTGGACAAATCACAGGGATGTAGTGGGGACAATGACAGGATGTAGCTTGTGCCTCTTTCTTTCTCCTGAGCTGACTCGCCCACTGCACCTCTGAGAGTAGAGCCTCTCATAATTGCTTCAGTGATGACCCTGCCTGCGCCCACTCCTGAACTAGGAGCAGCATTCTTGTTCCAGGGGCTCCTCTTGCTACCGTAAAGGTCATCGTAACCAGCTGACTGGCATCATAATGCTTAATCCCTCTCAGTATGCTGCTGTCATGACTCAGGTCATGCTTGTAAAGACAGCGGATCATGTTGTCAACATCTAGGGGAGGACCAGTTTCATGGTGACAATATACTCCCTGAAACACCTGGGGAGGTGGTTGTTGATGGCTAAGGCCTCAGGATCAAAGTTGCAAGCATGCAGCAGTGCCACCCCAAAGGTGGTGAGCTGGTATGCAGTGCAAATGTCCTGGTGGCCCAGCTCTGCAAAGTTCTTCAGCAGGAACTCATAGCACCTCAACTGGGGAGACTCCAGTGGACAGAACATGGCTGGGGGCCCATAGTACTGCTCACTGCTCTCAGGCATAGCCCATACTAGGCACAGTTGGGTCACTAGCTCCCGGTGCTTGGTGGGGCACACAGGGTGGAGCTCCTCATGCCATGAGGGTACTTGGAGGTCCTCCAGCTTGACTCATTGCAGCCAGCTGCTCAACCACTCATCAGGGTCCACCACAAGGTTGGGTGGCTTGTTCTGTGTCTACTTCATGGTTGGCGAAACCCTAGCTCTCCTTGCCTCTTGCTCATGATGCATCACCTCAGCCATTGCCAATGTTCCCCTATCAGGCCAGTCTTTCTTCCATGATTTGTGTCTCATCGTAGTGTCTTCAGTGATGTTACCAGGGGATGGAGTTGTTGCTCTGGAAGGGGGCACCCAGGAGGCACTGCCTCTTTGAGTGGCCTCCTGGTATGCTGCTGCCCGAGCCTGCTGTTGCCTAACATGTCCCTCACAGAAACCACCAGGAAGTGGTTGAGGGTCAAATCCTCATGGCCTCACATTCTCCACAGCAGGTCCCCAATGCTCTGTATGATAAGCTTCTCTTCCACTACCTGGGCAGGGGTGGCCTCCAGGCAAGACAAGCTGGGCAACAGCTCTAACACTTGAGGTGTAACCCTGAATGTCAGAGGCTCATCGAACCCCACTGGTGTGTCTTCAGCCTCACTCAGGGGCATCTCAAACATGGTACCCACTGCACTTTCAGTCATCAGATAGGTGTTCAATGTTAGTGGAATGATGGGTGTGGCCAGAGGAGGGGTACCTGGGGTGGCACTGAGCCTCTGGAGGATGCTCACCCAGTGGGGTGTGTTTGGTGCTGAACTCTCCCAGGATGCTGGTTGCCCACCATCCAGGTATCCCTGGTAGGATGGTGCGCAGTGGCCGGTGCCATGGGCCTCATCAACCCAGACCTCTAGGCACCCTCTGACAAAGGCTGCCCCCTCTGACAACAGCCATGGTGGCAGCACCACTGGCTATGTCTCCCTCTCCAAGTCCACACCACTCATTCCACAGAAGGGCAATCTGTGGTGCCATCTATTGACACACGTCTTCCCGGGCCTGGTGGCACTTGGTCTCAAAATTGTGTTGGTGCTGCAAGTTTGTATAGGATTGAGGCAGGTTGGGATGGGCACCCTGAGAGGCTGCTAGTTGGTCTAGCTCCACTCATGCAACATCACAAACACACTGGTGCTCCACGTAAGACAAGCAGTCATGTAAAACAACTAGCTGTTCAGTGGGGTCAGGGCAGTGCTGCACATGCTCCACCACCATCTGGGCAATATCTGTATAGTGCTGTGGGTGGTGCTTCTCTGGTACGGGAGTGGCCATACAATCCCCGGCACCCACCAACGGGGCAGCCACCAAGTTAACAGCACCAGGGTCATAGGCTATCTCCAATAGCTCAAAGAGGAATGGGTCTGACATAGCAGTCTGACTGGCATGAATGCTGCCCAAGGTCTGTGGGAAGGGAATCCCCACAGGGGGTTTTATACCCCTTAGTGACATCACTGTGATGTCATCTGGCCTCGTTTTGATTTTGCACCAAAGTGGTCATGTGACAGGCTTCTCCCCCTCATTAGCAGCTTGGACTTCAAAGAGTCAACATGCCAGAGGGTCTCCCTCCTTGGACCAAAGTAGGTACTCACCTAGTCCCACCCCTTGGATGGGGTCGACCCAGCAGCTGCTGCCAAACAGTGCTGCTCACCAAATTTCCAGTTGTTATCTTTAGCACTGCCAACCTGGCATTGCTTTGTGGTTTTCCCACCTGTGGCCTTGGTTGGTGGTGGCACCAACTCTCCCCCAGGTTAATGTTGTACCCTCTTCTTTACAGAATGTCAAAGCAATACTGACACCGCAACAACAGACCAATGGTGAAAAGGCTGACAATGTGTCATGGAAGAGCCCGGCCCCACTGGACAGTGACACCACACAGGACCCACCCACCAGCTCACAGGCTGGCTCAGAGCCTGGTGACAGTACAGTTCTCTTGCAGAGCACTGCCTTGGGCAATTGGCCTTACCACAGCAGCACAGATGTGCATGGTGACACTGGATCACATCACCCAGATAGCAACCTGGCTGATGGCAAGGATACTGCCACCCCTGGAGGGGAGCAGAATACTAGTGAAGCTCCTGATCCTACTCACACTGATCGCTTCTACCATGGTCACCCAGAGAGGATGATGGAAGAACTGATTAATATTGGGGGAGCCTTGACATCCTGCAGGGAGTCACAATAGTACCATTGGAGGCCCACTCCAAAGGTGTCATCCATCAGATGGAAGTCAGGAGCCTTTTTGGTAAGCACACCAAGGATGGCGCTGCTCCCCCAGCACCTGAGGTAGTACCACAGGCAGCTAAAAGGACATGATGGAGGTTACTCTTACCTTGACCACATACAGCTGGTTCCAATTGGTGACAATCTCCATCATAGGTTCTATTATTCTGTATTCGGTCTACAAAATTATCAAATACTTGTTTCAATATTGGGCAGTGAAAAACCTTACTGATTTTAGGCACACTATGAATTGTCTAACTATTGGCTGCTGAACACTTCTGAAATTTATCTTGTCATTATGAATTGCAAATTAGACAAGATTGTTCCAATATATATTGGCACACATATTGGAATGCCAGACATGATTCAAAAATATGGGAGACTTTTCTCCTCTGAGTTTAATTATAAAAGGGGTTCCATTTTTGATTATATTATTTACTCTGGACATCTTGTGTTGGAAATAGAGGGAGATGA
>JBCAUI010526742.1:0-11565 GCA_038406195.1 Haplosyllis anthogorgicola | reverse complement strand
ATTTTTACCCGATTTTAGCGCAAAAATCCCCAAAAACTGCATGAAAATGAAGAAATTTTGGCCCGTAGGTGGGGGGGCACGCCTCCCGCACCCCCGTAGATCCGCCAATGGTAAGAACAAAAGACTTCGACATAAAAGGAAACTAATGAAAATCAATGTACCATTTCGAACAATAGAGTTGGAAATTAAAAGAAGATAGACAGCTGATTGCTTTACACCTACCTCACTTCACGGAATGTTCGTTTCAGAAAATTGACTTCACTCATTGTTTCCATGGAGACAAGATGATGTCCCTCTTGTTCACAGGACTGACGGGCCTCATTCCAGTCTTTTCTCGTATGGTACAACTTGTAACAATTTCCCAACGCTCCAAGCCGGCTGTAGCCAACGGGGCACAAAGCTGAAACAAGATAGTCCCTCTCAATAGCGGTTTTTCAAATTTTTCAAATTTTCACTTTTCCAGTACTTTGTAAAATTAGACCAAATGGGAGTTTCCTGAAGAAACTTATTTGATAGGGTTAACATAATGTTAACTAATTTAGTCATCCTGCTTTTGTATATTATTTCGTTGTATAACACGTCAGACTAGATATACTTACCGCCATTAGTGGCCTTGAAAAACAACAGCAGTGCTAAAATGCCCCAGCAACAATTCATCCTGTTTTCTGGAAGGTTTTCTGCATAAATGAAATAGTATTTTGGCAAAGGTATTTATAGATGATGCAGCAAGCGACGCACTTACCACACTTGTGTGACACAGTAGTTGTTCGTGTGTGTGTGTGTATGTGTGTGTGTGTGTGTGTGTGTGTGTGTGGGCGTGTGTGCGTGTGTGTGTGTGACCCGCGCAATCGTGTGTGTGTGTGCACCTGAGTGTGTATTGTCTTTATTCTTCTGTGCCTTTATAAATGATATATTTAAATGAGGTTGAATGGATGGAAGGCGGAAGGATGGTCTGTTGTATTAATATCTTGTTGTATTATTTCAGCTTTTGATGAAATTTATCTTATTACCGGTGTAAAATGTAATAAAGATGGTGAAGGATTCAACACCCGAGGGGTTTTCATTCTACGAAAATAGACAACAGTGCAAGTAACCAGTGCAAGCAAAGGACCAATGGAAGGGTTTTGTTTAATCAACAATTACAAGATTGACACTTGGATCTGGCTCTGAAGTGATGAACAACTTTGCTTCCTTTTCGTGATTTAAACATAAACCGAAGCCCTTTTTTTCCTCGTTCCTGCTAAAACGATCCAGGAATAAAATTCTTAGAATTTATGTCCTTCACACATGAAAAATTGTGAAAAACAACATCTCAAGGACGATTTAAATAAATAAATAAAAATATATGTTTATGAACGGTTCATAAACATGAATAAACTCTCACTTCAAGTAACAAGGAGATGAAATAATGAGCAATGGGTGAGGATGCAGCAGAAAGGGAACAGTTTCAGTAGAACCAAATGTCTGAACCTGCGGCTCCTACTGAGCAAAGGCGCAGTTCAAGAACTGATCATAAAAATCCTGAATTTTGAAAAATTTCAACTAACTCGGTAAATGACTGTGGACGGGAATTCGTCGACAATTTTACGTCGCAACATCACAGACCTATCACTCTAGCCAATGTACCGGGTTTCTACGTTATTTAGCCCACCTGTTTATAAGCCCATGGGCTTTTGAGTGTGAAATGTTCTGCACCTATAAGCCCATGGGATAAAAATTAAATTCTTTGAGTAATAATGAGAAGTATGTTTGTTACTTGTCCAAATGTATGTGTTTAAATGTGGCATTCATCAGGATAGGTTCCCCTATTTAGTCATAATCAAGAGGAAAAGTGAGGAAAGAACTTGATTTTCAAGATCAAGTTTTATTTCATAATAACTTTTCCATTGTTAATATACAAACAGCTGAGGAAATCAGTATTTACTATTTCACAGCTACTAGCCCATGTCTACACCTATAAGCCCATGGGCTATTTATACGAGCCAAATTTATTGCCAAATTTAGGCCATTTCACACCTATAAGCCCAGGGCTAAATAACGTAGAAAGGCGGTACGTTGCACCGGCTTCGGCCCGGACTCGTCCAGTGGTCCAACTTGTTCAATGCATTTTGTACCCAACTCGTACAATAAACTGCAACAAGATTATAAATTTAATCATTCATTGAGTAAACTCATTCATTTTATACTCTCATCTGTATTACAGATACATAATGTTGTAAATCTGATTGTTGCAGATCATGAAATTCCTATTAAAAGTTAAGCGCTCCGCCTTCATAAGTTCAGCATTAGCACAGCATTGAATTCAATTGTCGAAGGAATTTCATAATCTGATCCATTTTCCATAATTTACAGATAGGAGAGCGTGTGTTGCCTTTATTCTTCTCTGGTTAGATTTATTTGAGCTTTTAATGAAATTTATCTTGATACTGGTACAAAATGTAATACCGGATTTTCACGTAAATAAGCCCCTTCCCCCTAATTAGAAGCCCATGGTCTTATAATTGTGATATAATTCATGTTCATAAGCCCATGGGCTTTACGAAAATTTCTGGAGTCATTGCCAATGTTTAAACACATAAGCAAAAATGAGTAACATTTGTCTTCAATGAAATACAGAAAATCTTATTATCAGCTGAAATTGATGCTTTTTTGAAACCTTTTGGATGCAGCAAACTTTCATTTGTATTGTGTAGTTTGTTACATTTTAAGTATGAACTAGGTATAAACCACCATTCACAAAACACATGTGCACCCATTCACACCTATGGGCTTAGATTCCATGCCAAGTTTATACTGCAATTTTGGCCATTTCACACTTCCAAGCCCACGGCTTATTTACGTTTCGTTTGCCTTTCTGGTCTACTGAAAATGGTTCAGAACTACATTTTTACTTTAAATAATTCGGTTTTAAGTAATATCTTTCCTTTTTACAAATAGAGTAAAAACGTTAGATGCTGGGAATTTTTCTTCGTATCATGCAGGCACACAACACGCAGAGTTGAAATAGAAAATCAGAACGACAGCTGATTGTCATTCATTGTTAAATGGGAATCCAGGCTTTGTATTGTGTAATCTACAGGAGGTAGAAGATAACAAAAGCGCCACAATAGATTAATACCATTTCAGCTCAACTCGTGACAACCATCAGCAAATTCCCCTAATTATTTTTTGCTACCTTCTTCCAGATAATCCACAAAAAATATTACCAAAAAACAAGTATGGCTGTCATTGTAGTTTATCTTTCTAGGGTTTTGGTGTGCTGTTCTCACACTTCTTTCTTCCTTATTACCCCTTTTCCTGTGAAACGCAATAAAATTCTTCCTCATCGCCAGATTTTTATTCACTTATCTGCTGTCTACGTTGTTTCTGTTTCTAGTTAAGTAATTTTGTTTATCTGGGAGTCTGGTTCCAGTATCCAGGAAGCTACCATAAATTTAAACGAATACACATGCACAGAGTTGGCCACGCCTTCTTCATAAAATTCCACAACAATGTTCAAATTTATTTTATTTGACGTCCCTTGGATAGTTTTGTTTCAAATATATAAAATCCAAATGTGCTCAAAAATAGTAATTTGTATCGTATCACTTGTGTTTTCCGTAACAGCAATTAAATATTTTGAAAATAATAAAAAAAATAAAGCAATAGACTCTATTCACTATCAGAAATTCGTATCAAAAATTCTTTCGTTCTCTCCTTCTGCGTTTCCAAAATGATACGATTTCTGTGTGTCTGTGCCATGACGATGGATTCTAAATGTCCAAAGTCAATGCACTTTCTTTGAACACTACGTACTTTTTCATTTCAATTTAATAACAAAAAAACCCAAGAGTTTCATTATATCCAGAAATCCTATTTGGTAAATAAAGTTTATTTCGTTTGGGGGATGACAGTTTAATTACGTGTATATAATTAATCTAAACTTATTTACTGTTGCATTTGAGTTTATTTGTAAGAGCCAAATATATTTTAATTTTAGATGTATAATATTCCAAATCAAATTATGTGCAAAATTATTATTGAACAAGAATGCTTTCTAATCAATGGCCAAACCGCCCGCTTCGCAAATAGACATTAAAATGCAAATAATTATTAGAACATAAAAAAATTACAAAAATCTAGAATTTTGACCTTCAAATGACCTTGACCTATATTTTGACCTTAGCCCCAGTTACTTGTCTTAAACATAATAACATGTGATATTAGCAGACAGCACTAAAAAATTTGACACTTTTTATTACAGTGACCTTGACCTTGGCCTTGACCCAATGACCTTGATACTCAAACTTGACCTAGATATTATGAAGATGTACCACCATACCAAAAATGAAGTTTCCAGGTCAAGCGGTCAAAAGTTATACACCGGACAGACAGAAAGACACACACACACACACACACACACACACAGACACGACTGCAAACATTACTTTCCCGCACACGCGGGCGGTAATTAGCCTAAGCTGTGTCTTGTTTATGTGAATTGAATTAAAGACACGAGTGCCCAATCTAAGAGTCAGAACCGAAATGATCATTTGTGACACAGAGAGGCAAAGATCCCAGGTGCTCCCCAAAATTGTATTGCCAGTTTTATTGTTGCGGGCGTCTATATAAAAGGTCCTGGTGTCGAAACATAATGCTACATTTTGAAACAGAGAAGTAAAGTTTTGTTTGTCGTATTATTATTGAAAATGAATTGCCTTTTTCTGTTGTTACTAACTGCAGAATGCCTCGTGGAGTTGACTATTGGGTGTAATTCCGGTGCATGTAAGTAATGCAGGAGTTGTCATAGCAACATTAAATTTGTTATGGTCTTTTACATCGCTTGTATTCTTTATGGCGTAGTGAATAGGTTGGATTCTAAACTCTTATTTCTACAAAAAATTGTATTTGCAATAATTTTATTAAAAAACTAAACTAATATTAGGACACTTATTTTAAAAATCGTATTTTCTTCTTAAAATATTATAATGTGGTATTGTTGAATTTTTTTTTGGTTGGAAAATATATTCAAATGATCAAATGCATGAGAGTTTTGGAAGAATAGAAATTCAAAAGTACAGCGTGGAATTCTTTTGCCCGTTACAAATTGATAGGAATTTCAGGAGTTGATTTCCAGTCAAACGTTTATTGTTTGATAACAGAATATTTGTAAAACATATATCAGCACTGAAATTTAATTGGTCCGAAACTGATCTTCATTTATTATTTCCAGCTAGACAACGAGAAGAGATTATCAAAAATCAGAGGAACATGATACGCAAGATGGAGGAGAGCCTGAAGCTCCAGTACAAGCGGTTTTGTCCAGATTTGTGTGTTGGACCGTGGACAATGTGGTCACCGTGCACCAAGAGGTAAGAAAGCAGGGTAGCAAAATCATTCCGCCCTCATTCAAATGAAAACTTTTTAATATTAAGGCGAAACCCTTCAGCAGAGACACAGAGAGACAGACAGACAGACAGACAGGGGGGGGCTTACACGCAATAAAACCTGTTTTTGAAACAACTTGACCAGATGCAGCAGAGCCAAAGACGCATTTTCTATCTTAAGAAACCTGCGTTCTAAGGCCACTTGCTTTCACGACCGAAATTATGCTCCCAAGATATGGTCATAAAAGATAGATTTGATTGCATTTATTAATCTGGGTTTTTCTCTTCAGATGCGGTGGCGGTCAATTGAAAAGAGAAAGAGAATTGTTTGACACAGAACCAGACTGTCAACGTTACCATATGCCATGTGAGAAGTACAATTTTGTCGGCAGGGAGTCTCAACAATGTAACATGTTTTGTTCGAACGGTGGTACACCAGACGGGAAAGGAAAGTAAGAAGGTCCAACAATATTTTAAAAGTTATTGTAACAAGTATATACGTAAGCGTTTACTGGCTTAGCCTCATTGGCTTAACATTGCATCGTTACCGTCGGTAGGTTAAGGGCGGTGCGTTTAGTTTATGAAAATGTGCTGTTAGGTTATGAAGACTCGCTGTCAAGTTGTTCTTTTACGAAACCACTTTGCGTTTTTTACATTATTATTTCAAAATATCAGAAAAAAATAGTTTAAAGAAATTTTGGGGCTACTGTTGGAAATTTGGAAATTGTGTATGCCTTGCATTATATTTTTCATCTCATCCCAACAAATTTTAATGATTGATGATATTTAAACATTTTTATTTTTTAGCTGCAACTGTCCGCGGGGATTTAAAGGACAATGCTGTGATGAGGGTGAGTTATACCAATCGATGTTTTTAGAAATTCCTGCGCTAATTAGTCTACCTTCTAAACTAATAGGTAATATTTCATAAATAAGTACGTACTACCATAAATTCATAGAACAAAAGCATTTTTATGGAAAACTCTTTGGCATAAACATGGATTTGCTGATTTAAAAATCAATAATAGGATTATAAATTGCCTAGTTACGGTGAAAATTTAACATATTTATGGAATATTACTAACTTGTCCAGTTAAACTAATTAGTAAAGGAACTTCGAAAAAGCTTGGTGAATTGCAGTTTATATTAAATTTGTTTCATATTCATATACATATTCATATATATTTCATATGCATATTCTTTGTACAATATCACAAACGTATACTTAACAATTGCTCCTCAGTATGTAAGGAATGTACTGGCTGTTTACCTGCTAACACCCCAATACAGTGTACACCTGTATTAAACAGAAAACAGACGTCAATTAGAACTAAGTCTTGAGTAAGCATGTGGGTGACAGATCAACTCTGCCTTCGTAACCCATGAGCAGAATCACCCCAATTGTCCGAAGCATGGTCACCAATGGCCCTACAAGATAGACCACTGTCCCCTTTGTCCAGGAAGGCTTTAACGAGAATTATTCTAGCGGCTAAAGAGTCTATCGCTGGAAGAGTGAACAAGTTTGAACAGAGTTCACACCCATGCACCCTGACCTTTCCCACCCAACAGGTTCCTGTTGTTTTTTTGAGCTCATGAACGTTTTAGGTTACCCATCACAGAAGTCTATCGACGCATGCGCGATAGGCTTAAAAACAAGAACCTCTTAAATAATATAACATGTAATAATGTATAAATAATTCAAGTCTGTGGTTTACACTTTCAGCGAAGTTTTGTGAATACATATCCGCTCCTAGATTCGGTAAAAAGTTCGGACCTTCACCAGTTACACACAGAGCAAGGATCAGTTTTGAATGCCATGCCGGATACAAATTAATTGGCACCAGAGAAATGACCTGTTGGGACGACGACTGGATTGAAAAAACACAACCAACGTGTGAACGTAAGTCACGGTTTCAATTTGATTTTTCGGTATTTTTCACATGGGATGGCTAGAAGGAAAGGGGGAATGGCAATTTCGGAAACTTTGGAGAATTTAGTTTGAAGGAACAAAGCCAGTGCTACGCTATCCTGAAGTTTTGCAAACCTGAAATTTTTGGAACATTTGGCATAACTTGAATGTCCGGGTTTATTTGCCTGTCGTCCATCCTGCGTCAGAAGCCAACATTTCTGTGCACTCTTCTCCTGAGTTTACTATTAATTAGAGAAATTTTATATCTTGCACATTTATTTACACGCCAACATACTCCCTCAAAACCGATCAAAATATTCATAAACTGGCAGCCGTGCAGTTGTGGTTTTCTTAGTATATTTCATCTGGACAAACGTAACTGTACAGACTCTCCACTTTAAACCTTGAAAAAAGTATTATGCGGCAAGCATACTTAACCTTTCCACGCTGGTATCCAGATTTGTTATTTTTATGGATCTTAATTAGTGTGTAGCCTTTGTTAACTTTCGTCGCATATATCCGTTTTTTCCATTCTTATTGGTCAAGATCAAGCAATTCACTTTTTTATCACACAAGATATTCCTCATGCAAGAGCAATGTTGTAAGTGCAATGTCATTTGCATACCTGTGTAGGTATTCAAGATATATGCAGATACCAAAATATTCCAGCATAAAGGCCACAGTACTCAAAATAGTTATCCGCCCAGATCAATCAGACATTTTCCGCAGTGGAAAAGAACAGAAAATGGTGGAAAGCAAACACAGACTACATGTCTTATGAGAGTTGATCTTTTAAATTTTTTTACACACTTTCTTTGTTTGTATCCATTTAGTATTTTGACTCAGTATTTTTTCCACTGATTCCAAACTGACAGGATTTGCTTGCCCTAATACGCTGAATTAATTTATCACCTACAGTTATTTAATTCCAGGTATTATTTGTCCATCGTTGCCTCAAATTGCCGGGGTAAATAAAGTGTACGAATTTAAAAGCAGTGGTAATGCGTACACGGTTGGCGATGAGGTGTACTACGACTGCGGGAAGGGACATGTACTGGAGGGGGCGAAGATGCGCAAGTGTGTGGATACAGGGACTGGAACAGCCCGATGGACGGGAATGCCGCCAACTTGCACACGTAAATAAAACTTTTATTCTTCAACTCGTGAAATTCCTCTCAATTTGGAAACTTGCAGAACAAAAGAGCTGACAAAAGAATCCCCGGCATCAGAATACAAAATACACAGTGGATTTAAGGCCTGTCAGGTGCTGCCCCCATCAATTTTTTTTACCTATAAACTTTTGTCCATAAGCTTACTATGGGAAGTCCAACATGTTATCACACACTTCGCTTGTAATAGTAAAAATGACGAATTTCCTAGCACGCAATTTGAATTGCAATGATACTGTGCTTTTGAATTTCTATTGTTCTAAAATTGATAGGAATTTCACCCTCTGATTTTATCGTAATTCAAAGTTTGAAAACTAAAAGATTTTTAAGTGTAATATTCCGATTGGTTAGCATAGGTGTCAAGTCAATTTTATGCTGATGGCACTCAATGCGCATGTCTAGCGCAGCAAAACATGGTATGCAGATAACCACAGCATCAATTACTTGACTGACAATCAGCCAGTGTATCCCATGTGGATAAATACTTTCAAAATGAGTTTTTTTCCTTAATATTATCGATATTGTGCTTAAGCGTGGAAATTGTAAGAATGCCAAATGTTGAAAGTTTTGTTTCGAAGGTTTTTTTTCAGTTGAGTTTGACACTGTCCTCAGTTAGAGTCATCAATTCTTGTTGTCCGGTGTTAATTGCATGTTGCTGCCAGAGGCAGCAGCCGAAGAAAAGTTTCAATTCAAATCGTATTTTAATTCTAGGTGTGAGTTGTGAACCACCATCAATTCCAGACAATGGACAAATGAATGGCTTCAGCTTTGAATACAGTGATCTAGTGAACTTTACCTGCAACGAAGGGTATTTGTTATTTTGACTGTGGATGTTTCTCTTACTCTCTTGCTCTCCTAAGCCCTTAAGCTCTTAATCTCAATAACTAGGAAAGGCACTTTGAAAACAGTTTTTTGTGACAAAACATACATTGGTAGCAGCTCTTTAATGTATCTAATGCTGAAGTTTTTTAACCGAATTTCCGACAGAGGGTTATTGCGGCTCTCTGTATCGATGGGAAAGTTCTGTGGTTTTCCTGGCAGCCATTACAGTTTTCTGGGATTGAGAACCCCAATCCCACGAAAGTAGAGTCAAGTCAGATAGCATAGTCAAGGACCAGACCCCAAAACCCTGGGAAAATGTATTTCTTGCCATTTTAGATCATTTTAGACACTTTCTGAAAAAATTATTTCGTGTTGAAAATTCTTAGTAAAACAATACAACATGAGACTTTGTGCACCGACAAGTCATCTCTGGTTGTTTTCAGGATCCATTAATTTGTAAACGTTATTGCATAATGATAATAAATTACTGATTGTTTCAGGTACAAGTTGGTGGGATCAAAAAGCTTGCGGTGTCTGGGCACAGGAAACTGGCTAGGTAGAACACCAACATGTCAACGTAAGTAAACTTGTGTGTCAATGTGTGTTTCAAACTGTTACCTGTAATAATTATAAAATCAGTACGTTAAAAAGTGGTAAAAAGAAAAACCTAAGTGAAGACCCACCATCCTCTTCCTAAATAATAATTAAAACACAAAAGAAATTAAACACAATAGAAATAAAATTCAACTGAACCTGTATTTGACCTTGACCTCCTTTCTAAGATTAGATTGACACATAGCTATCAAATGATTTTATTGCTGTGACCTTGAACTTGAACCAATGACCTTGACCTTTTCTAGAAATCACGTGCGACCAACCTAGAACTCCTCCGCATGGTGACGTGTATTTTCACAAGTCGACACTCGGTGCTGAAGTAATGTTTGAATGTGAAGAGGGCTACGCACTACAAGGGCCCTCCAGCCTGTACTGTGCAGAAGATGGCTACTGGAATGCAACTGAACCAAGATGTAAAGGTAACAAATGCAGAAGTTTAAAATAACTTCAGTACACGGCATACATTTATTCCAACTGTTCACTCTGACTTTATGAAATCCAAAATGCTGTTTATTCATGCAAACAAGGCTTGTTTACTATGAACAAGCTGTTCGTTGCTATTAGAGGCTTTTCCTAATTGCGTTTCTGTCACATCTGTCAGATTTGGTTGACATCGTGATTATTTGAACGGAAGTTATTAAAGTAATCAGATGTTTCAGATCTGACAGATCTGGTAAAAATCGAATTAGGAAAAACCTAGTTTGGTAAAGACCCCCCTGGTGTCTCTGCGGAGAGGATTCACCTGTCGAGACTGTCAAGGTGAACAATGGAAAAAAAACTGCTGGGATGTGTCCCAGTACGAGAAAATCGAAGAAAGTTATACTGCGCTTCCTTGTAGTAGCTCTATTATTTTCCCTTGTATGCACAATAAACACGATTTTCTGCCTTTCCATCATGAAGCCTCTTAATTATGCTGGGCATCACAATGGATTTTTTCCAAATTAATTTTACTTGTCTAATTGGGCTAACTAGCCTAATTAACCTAAATTTCTTGCCCAATTAGCCTAGTTAGACAAGTCAAAATTTATTTGAAAAACCCTTATTCGTGAAAGCTCTGAAACATTTTCTAAGATAATTTTATTTTGCAGCTTTAAGTTGCGATGATCCCGGAACTCCCGAACACGGAGGAAAAGAAGGCAGCATCTACACAATTGGACAGACTGTTAAGTAAGCACAAACATTACAGGCCGGTTTCCAACTAGCAATACATTTCACTGTTCTGGCCTGTATAATAGACTTCAATCAACCCTGAGAACTAGTGACACCTTCTGTAACTCCAACAGATTTCACCTTGTAGCACTTGTGTTGGGAACAGCACTCAATGAAGGTTTTTCCAAAATTAAAATTCCCTCCACTAATTCACCAAATTTACCTAATTCACCTAATTTGACAAATTGTTGAGACAGTTTATTTGCTATAAGGCATGTCTACCCATTGTTCTACAATTGCAATTAGGATACAGACCAAAAATGGTTTTGCCCTTGTATCAGTAAGTGCATTGATTATGGTTAAGCATACTGATATCAGTATACTATTGTTGTATAATTCACGGAAATGCACCATATCCTGTGACGTAGGTCTATGATGCATTACGATGGTTATTACTCTACGGAAGTGCATCATATCCTATTGCGTAAGTCTATGATGTCATTACCTAAGGGATTTCCATTATTACTGTAAATAT
>JBCAUI010526731.1:0-11565 GCA_038406195.1 Haplosyllis anthogorgicola | reverse complement strand
ATGACGATTGTCCTGGAGCCATTATTACTTTTCTAATTGGTTAATTATCAGCGCTGGAAACTTTAAGCCCATAATTTTACCGCTGATAAGGGCGTGGGGGTGAAAAGTGATAGATAATATTTACTTAAGGTGGTTCTTCACTTTTGCTTGTTCACCAGTGAAGATCTTTTATTCTAAGAAAAATCTAATTTTGTTATCAGTTGTGGATCAAGTGGATCCATATCAATTTTGAAAAGCACAGAACAAAAGAGGAAACATAGGAACTCCTCTCTGTGCCATTCATGTGATATTGTTTCAAAACTGATAGAATTTCAGGATTTGAATCAAGTTGACCAATCCCTTTCAAGACTAAATCTTGGATCTGCTACTGCACAAAAAATTGCAATTCACAAAGCGTTTGAGAAGTGAAGCTCACTGCTTGGGTAACACTCCTTAGCTAAACAGAAAAGAAGCAGGCATTTTCCTTCAATTTCATGACAAGTGAAAAGAAATTGTTAGTGGCAATTTGCAATATTCGCCCCTCAAATAATAACGCCTGAATTCGACTTAGTCCGGTGAAATAAAGTCAACCAACAGAATAGCAATTCAGCAAATGAGCTTCTGAAATTCCTATCAATTTGCCAACTTGCATGAACAAAACAGACAACAAAAGAATGCCACACTGTGTTTTGGATGTGCTATTGTTCCATAACTGATAGGCCGTCAGATCATGAAATTCCTATTAAAATGTTAGAGCCAAAAGTTAAGGGCTCCGCTGTCATTAGCTCAGCGTTAGCACAGCATTAAATTCAGTTGTTGCGGAGCGCTTAACTTCTAAGAGGAATTTCATGATCTGATCATCCTCTCATGCAGTTATCAAACTTTTGCTCACAGACGACTGATCGACCATCTCTGAACTTGTAAGAGATCCAGCTGGTCGACGAGTAAGATCAACAGAGCTTCACACTGAAAAGTTTGGTGACTTGTGAAACAAACTCTTCAATTGCTTCTCTAGAATTTCTCGCAGGAGTGGGCACCAGTTTAAAATTACATAAAAAGCATTGGCAAATCTAGGGGAGTCTGATGCTTGCCTATCCCCTTCACAGCAGGAACTTTTTCCATTTTCATGCAGTTGTAGCTATTTTTTTCCTAAAATAGGCTTGGCACCCCCTCGACGGGCCGGGTACCTCTCCCCTGAAAACACTGGATCTGTCAGTAAAAAGTATATGATAGCGGTAAAAACACGGTAAAAATGAAAACAATTCGACACGTAGGAGGGGGCGCGCACCTCTGGAGACACCCCCCTGGATCCGTAAATGCTCTTACGTTCACAGGAACTAGCTTAATTGCTTGATACACACCATCCGAATAAAGGCGCGGCTAATGCGTTACATTTCCACCTTAGGCTTTTTTTTTTAATTATTTGGATTACATTGCATGGTTAGGATTTTCAAAGTGCCGTGATCAGAAAAAAAAAATAAAAATAAAAATTGAACTTGGTCTTTAAAAAGCCAAACTGTTCATAAAAATAAATAAAATTAATATTTTTCTCGATCGACTTTCAACAGATTGACTTCTGACAGCCCCAAAACTATCATATTTTGTCGTACATAATGTGTTTCATCTGCCATATGAGTTGTTTGGGTTTTTTTAAAATCCCAATTTCAAAGTGCGGCGGGTAATGTAATCTAAAAAATTAAATTAAAAAAACCTTATTATTACGCACAGGAAAAAGGACAAAAAGTCCCGAGCTGGAGAGGTAAGCGCTCATAGGGATGCCGCCTTACGGATCACCTTACGGATTCGAAACTACCGGGAATCCCCAAAACTAAGCCCACTATATCGGAAACCCATGAGCTTCTATTTGGGGCAAAATCCTAAAATTAAGACCACGGCCTTGAACTAAATTTGAAAAGTGGCATATTTAGAAAATATTGAGTGACATTGGTACAGAACTAGAACTAATGGACTAATAAAGTTAAAATTAATAATGCATGCATGATTGTACAACAAAATATTATATGACAGAGACCATAGTAATAAAACACTGCTTTGCTAGTCTGTAAAAATTGCAGTGCTTCTTTCATATTTTATATGCATTCAAAATTTGAAGCCCATGGGCTTTTTGGACTGCAAGGTTTTTAGTTTCAAAATAACCCCTACCCCAATTAGTGGCCCTGGGTTTATTTTTGTCGATTCCCGGTAGATGGTGATTAAATTATCCTGTATTTCAAATAAATTTTGATTACTTTGATTTGTTCACAATGTTATTTTCCCTATTTTTATTGTTGCATTAGAGTGTGTAATTGTAAATTCTAGTGGTTGTATTAATATGCATTTGAGAAAAACAGTAGAAGAATGATAAAAAATTACAAAAATGACATGAATTTTGATAATTTTTTCTATAGTCTAGATTTCCTTAAAAACAAAATGTTTACTCCGTTGTTCACCGCTCCACACCCTGATCACAATGCAGGAACAAAAACTTTTGAAAATGTGGCTGATCTGTGGAAAAACACATTGCAATACAAAATGTATGTTATCCATGTATTTTTTCAATGTTCTGTCTTGTCGCTAATTCTATTTTTCTACATTGTTTTGCGTCAGTTATTATTACTTTTGCAATTTTTTATAGTGAGTTAAGAAATTCAGAGGATGAAACTCCTGTGGTGACCTGACCCGGAAGGAGACGTCACACGGCGGGAAAAGTCAGTTGGAATTTGGATTTTCTAGAGATCAGACATATCGTTACTGTACAGCTCCGCTGGTGGATAATTCAGGTAATTACATATATTTGTTCACTACAAGTGGCGTCGTGGACATTTAATGCCTGAAAAAGGGAACCATATCGGCAAAAGTGCAGAAAAACGTGACAGAAATTGTTCATGTTTTTTGTGACTTTCCTCAAGAAACATTCCTGCAACTTGTGGGAGTATATTAGGATACATGTGAGTGTGAGTTAGCTCAACACTCATCTATCACTGTGTGTGTATTACTGTGAGTCTCACAGGAGTCTAATCACAGTGAGTTCATAAACACCGCATGTGTTACTAGTGGTTAACCCTGCTGTAAGAGGAAACTCTTTACATTAAGGGAATTTTACCTGGCCACCACACACACATATTTCCTTACGTAAAGAAACAACCTACGTAACCACCTTATATCTGTTTGCATTATGTTAATTGTGTGAGTCATCACACAAGTCACATTTTTTTGCTTCATGGTGTGAGTAATCACACAATTCACATTTTTTGCTTCTCTGTGTGAGGCATCATGCAAGATACATTTTTTTGCTTCATGGTGTGAGTAATCACACAATACACCTTTTTGCTTCTCTGTGTGAGTCATCACACAAGACACAATTTCAGCTTCATAGTGTGAGTCATCACACAAGTAACTTTGATTGCAATGGCCACTTCAGCAATGCAGCAGGAGGCACCACTGAATATTAACTCTGCCACTATGGAGGACCTGACAAATCTTCAAGGAATATCAGAACAACGTGCCAAAGAAATACTGCATCAACAAAAGAAGGCAGTTAGTGGAAAACTTATGGCAGAGGATTTCAAATTGATCACGAAGATTCCAGCAACTATTTGGCAACCCTTGTTTGATAATAATGCCATTTGCATTGAGGACATGGGACAGACAGAGATACCACCACCACCACAAGGTGGACAGTCACCATCATCCTGTAGGAAGGAAGAGGAGATTGCTCAATTAAAGCAACAGTTGGAAGCCCTAACCCACAAGTGTGCTGGCTTACAGGATAATCTTCAGGAGAAGGAAGCACAGGTGGAAGAGAAATCTTCCTTGGTAATGAAGCATGAAAGGGAGAAAGAGTACTTAGAGAATGAACTACAACTCACCAAAGCGAGGCGAAGAAATGAACTTAGGGAAAAAGACAAGGAAATATCAGAAGCAAATAATAGAATTGTACAGCTGAATGAAATGTTAAAGGCATTGGAAATGCAGGGGACTGGAGAAGTGGTAAAGGAGGAAATAGATAAACAACTTCGCCTTCAGACGTGCCGCTCTCTTTTTGAGAGGAACAGTGCTAGGTTGGTAGAATACAAAAATGATGTGGAACAAAACTTCATGGACATAGTTGGCACAGACCTTCAAAGCTCAGGTAGAGGTATGCCAAATTTGTCAGTGGGCCACCTGGTGGATGCCCCTAATTCAGATGTTTGTGACAATAAGGAGGGTGAAGTGGATCAACCGTTGTCTTTCCAAAAGCAAGTGCAGTTGGACACAAGCACAGTTACACAACCAATCTCCACATATATGAAGGCTTAAATGCTAAAATATAAGCTCTCTCCAGAATTGGAGAGTCACAACCAAAAGGCCAAGGCAGAAGCAGGAAGTGAATCACTGGATGACTCGGGGGATACCATAGAGAAAGGAAAATGGATCATTGCACAACATGCCCCGGGAAATGTCTTCAGTGGCTCAACTCATCTGGCAGTTCCAACGAAGGGTGTATCATCAAATGCTTTTTCAGGAAGGACTTCCCAACCCTGGAAGGATAAAACGGGTGTGCCACATAATGTCGAGTGGGAGTCAGCTCCAGCACAACAGGTGAAAGCAGAGCCAATATATGGTATTGGGGAGGATACCCAAGGAAGGCAAGGATATGGGGGCCCACCCATACCACACCGTGTAACAGGACCAAGTGAATCTAACTTTCATCATGGCCCATATGATTATCATCAGGACAAGGGTGGCCTCCCAGGACCACAGCTCACCAGGCATGATGCCCCAACCAGCAGAAAACCCCACAAGACTCCTTGCCAGGGACCTACAGCCAGTGGGATATCTTTCTCAACCCCCACTAGCTCCAGTTTGCAGAATGGAGAGGAAGGAAATGACCAAACACACAGTGTCCAGCGAAGCACATCAGAGGAGCAAGGGAGGCGAGATCATCGCCTGGCCTATTAACACTCCCAAGGGGGACAGACCTACCAAGGCCATCGAGAGGGACAAATCTCTCAAAATCCCCAATGGGGGCAACACCAAGGTAGGGAACACCGATCATGGGTACAGCCATACCAGGATATAAGGGCTGATCAGAATGTACCACAACCAGGTGAGAATAACTCTTACCAGCCGGGCAGCTATGCAGGCCAAGGAGGGAAACCTTGGGGATATGCACAAGGGAGAAGAGGATATCCTTACTGGGAGTACCAAACCAATCAACACCCAAGGACATATCCCTACCAGGAAATTCATGAGACTCATTCATACATTCCCAGGAGGGACACCTGACCCCATTACCCACAAGAAGTGCAGCAGGATATCTGGGACCCACCAAACAAACCTCACCATGAGAGATGAGAACACAGACAACAGCCTGGCAGGGGCTATTATGAAAATCCAGCAGGCTACAGGACCCCTGATGGATGAGGTAGGCATCTCTGGGAGGATCAAAACACTCTAAGGAGTGTTGCAAGGATGGATTTCCATGTGGAGAGGAGGCCTCAACAACCCAGGTTCAAAGACCCTAAACTTACAACATACACGGGGAAGGTATCCTGGCATGCATATGAAGTAAAGATCAACCATATGGCTGACAAATACCAATGGGATGAAGCAACCAAATTGGCTAAACTTGTGGAAGCACTGGAAGACAAGGCCTTAACATTCTATATTAGTCTCCCTGCACATACACAGGCAAGTTACCAACTGGTATCAGCTAAGTTTAATGCCTGATTTGGGCCAAGAGAACCAGAGAGCTCTGCTTGAGCTCAATTAAAGGTCCTTCAAATGAGAGAGGGAGAAGAACTAGAAGAATTTGCAGAGCAAGTACTACATCTCACTTCTGATGCCTGGGGAGATGTTTCCCAAGAGATAGTGGATGCTGTAGCAAAGGAAGCCTTTCTACAATGGCAACTGGATACTGAGGCAGCTTGGACCACTTTGCAGATAAATCCTATCAGCCTGGATGAAGCTCTTTGCTTCATGAAGCGAGCCATGTATGACAAGAAATCACTTTATGGTTCCTGTAAGGGAGTGCGCAAATCTGTTAGGAATGTTAGCTTCAGCAATGAAAAAGCAGACCCACAAGTGAGAATGGCAGCTCCAGCAGGTTCCCCAGAACCCAAGGTTCAGGTCCTTGAAAAATAGATTAAAGAAAAGAAAACAGAACTTGGGGAGATGCAGGAACAGCTGACCCAAATATTGAAACTTCTGCAGGAAAACTCAAAGCGGAGTCCAGGTCCATGTTACAAATGTGGTAGGAGAGGACATATTGCCAAAGGCTGTGCATCACCAAAACATCCATCATCTCCCAACTACAGGGAGAGAAGCCCACCTACTACAAGTAATCTTTTAAAAGAGTAAGGGCTGGGATGGAAGGCCACCACTCAGCCCTAAACACTCACACTGGCCAACCTCCAACAGTATCAAATACTCTGCCTTCAGGGAAAGGGGAATCATCAGGGGGAAAGCAAGAGGCAGAGAAAACTCCTCTTTTGGAGGAGAGTCATGGCATACAGGAAATAGTAGTACGGTGCACAGCTCCCAATGATTCATCAAAAGGCTTATCTCTGGTTATTCCCATCCAAATTGGAGGGAAATCAGTGAGTGCAGTAGTGGACACAGGTGCACAAGTGACCATTGTTAATGCAGGCTTCTACAAATCACTCCATCTCCAAAAGGAGTTGGAAACAGTACTACTGAAAGGCATTGACCCCCAGAGGAATGTAGAGGGCTACCTCATAAAGGATGTCCCATTAGTTTTAGGTGGAAAATGGTACAAGTGGGCTCTGTATGTTGCCCCAATAGAGGACAAGTTTTTGCTAGGGCTAGACTTCATGGTCCATCACAAGGTAGACCCACTGATTAGAAGGAACATGGTATCAGTTGATGGCCTTGAGATTCAGACAGTACTAAAATGCAACTCAGCAGGTGATCAGCATAAAATTGCAAGGGTTCAGGTGGCAAGGAGAACTGTGGTTCCCCCAAACACCCTCATGAGGGTAGAGGGGGAGGTGGAGGAAACACTTTCAGATAACTGCATGTTAGTTCCCCATTGCACCAAGAGAGCATTAACACTCTCTTTTGCAGCAGTGAAGGTACAGGACAACAAGGTACCCATGCAAGTGGTCAACCTTATGGACAGGTTTATTACTCTGAAAAAGGGATGTATGTTAGGGACCCTAGAAGGACTTGACAAGGTGTATGATGTGGATTCCCCTGAGGAGGAAGAGACAAGAGTCCAAGCTAGTTATAAGATCATGTAAAGAGGCTGTTTGTGACCCCTCTGGTTCTGGGAGTGAGGACCCTCACTCTAACCCAGAAAATGTGCCTTGATTTGGCTTGCCAGGTACCCTATACTCTGACGCATCAGAATCATCAATAGCTGAAGCCAGCAGTCTGGACCGAGTTCTCAGATATAAAGACTGTGGAGGATCTCAGGAAACTAATGCCAGATCACATGAAGGATATGTTCAAGGATTCTCAAACACATCTCACAGAACCACAATCCGTTGAATTTGGTAAATTGTTGTTGGCTTTTCAAGACATCTTTGCTAAGGATGACATGGATCTTGGGGAGTTCACAGCAGTTCAACACCGAATTGACACAGGGGATACAACACCTATCAAGCAGCACATGAAGAACATTTGAAGAAGATGTTGGATGCAGGTGTTATCCAACAGTCAGAGTCAGAATGGGCTTCCCCTTCAGTTCTTATTAGAAAGTATCATGGGGGCCTATGATGGTGCATAGACTTTTGGATGATAAACAAGCAGACCAAAAGGGATGCCTATCCCCTTCCACTTATTGTGAGTGTCTAGATGCATTGTCTGGAACTCTGTTTATGAGTACCTTGGATATGCAGTCTGGTTATTGGCAAATTGTGCTCCATCCTGATGATCATGCCAAAACTGCTTTCCTTACAAAGGATGGACTATACGAGTTTCTTCATATGCCTTTCGGACTGTGCAATGCACCCACAACTTTCCAACAGGCCATTCAGTTAGTGTTCTGGGGCATGACCTGGAGGGAAGTTCTCACTTATCTGGATGACCTAAATGTTATTGGCAAAAGTTTTGAGGATCATCTGCAGAACCTTCACAAAACATTTGTGAGACTACACAAGTACAACCTGAAGCTGAAGCCAAAGAAGTGCCATTTCTTCCAAAAGGAAGTCCCATTCCTGGGTCGCTTGGTGAGCGACAAGGGAATTGCAGTGGATCCAAAAAAGGTGCAAGCAGTCCAGAAATGGCCCATTCCAAAATCTAAGAAGGATGTAGAATGCTTCCTGGGATTTGTCAACTATCATCGCATGCACATAGCCAAGTATGCACATATAGCTGGTCCATTATATCAACTGACAGGGAAAAAGGAAGATTTCTGCTGGACAGCAGAGTGCCAATCTTCCTTTGACCAGTTGAAGTAGGCCTTGGTGGGTGCCCCAGTTTTAGGGTATCCAAACGCCACAGATTTATTCATATTGGACACAGATGCATCAGGCACAGTAATAGGTGCAGAGCTGTTGCAAGTTCAAGATGGAGTAGAGAGAGTGATCTCTTATGGTAGCTTCAACCTTACCCCATCACAGAGGAACTACTGCACCACCAGAAAGGAACTCTTAGCTGTTGTTCACTTCACACGAGAGTACAGACATTATCTCCTGGGAAGGAGGTTTCACATCTGAACAGATCATAGCAGCTTGACATGGCTGATGAGGTTTCATCATGTAGAAGGCATGATTGCCTGATGGTTGGAGGAGCTGAGTCAGTATGACATGGTAATCCAGCATCAGCCAGGAAGACAGCATAGTAATGCAGATGGCTTATCTCGGTGTCCCACAGATCTTGATTACTGCAACTGTTATGAAGCCAGAATCAGCATTGAATCCCTACCATGTGGAGGATGTGCTTTTTGCTATTGACTCCATACACAGTGGGCAAAGTTTGCAGATGATGTGGACAATGTGGTATCTTTGGCTGTATACTCAGTGAGTGTGGATAATGATTTGGAAGAGGTTATCTCTTCCAAGTACCCAGTGAGGTCAGAGGTGGAGATCTGGATACCACAGTACACCTGAGATGAACTCCGACAGGCACAGTTGGAGGATTCTGACCTAACCAAACTCATGGACTGGTTAGAGGTGGGAAAGACTCCCCCAGAACAGGACCTATACTTGTGTAGCCCTTCAGTGAAAACGTTCTGGCTGACAAGATCACAACTGAATCTACAGGAAGGAGTTTTGTACTACCAGTGGGAGGCAACTCCTGCACGCAATTTGTTAGCGGTCCCAGTTAGTCTATGAGAAGAAGTGTTAAGGGGATGCCATGACTGCCCTACAGCTGGACATCTGGGGCAATGGAAAACACTGAATTGGCTACAACAGTCATTTATCTGGCATGAAATGTGACAAGACAGCCTAGAGTATGTTCGGACCTGCTCCACATGCAACAAGAACAAGAAACCCAGAGTTAAGCCAAAGGCTGGGCTAGGCTGCTTCTGTGCAGGAGCAAGGATGGAAAGAGTACATATGGACATGCTAGGGCCACTTCCTGAGTCAGAGTGGGGAAACAAATATATCCTTCTGATGGTGGACCAATTCACCAAATGGGTGGAGATACATGCCTTGCCAGACCAAACTGCAGAACGGACTGCCAGAGTTGCAGTGGACTAATTTTCTCTAGATTTAGCTCACCTTTGCAGATTCACACTGATCAAGGGAGAAATTTTGATGGCAACATAGTCAAGGCATTGTGCGAGTTATATCACATAACCAAGACTTTGACAACACCCTACAGACCGTGCTCAAATGGCCAAGTGGAATGATATAATCGGCTTCTGTTACAACTAATCCATTGTTACCACTGTGTGAGAGACAAAACCTGGGACCAGGATCTTCAGCTTTTGGCAGGAGCAATACGGGCAATGAAAAACAGGGCAACAGGTTTCAGTGCAAACATGATGATGCTGGGAATGGATGTGTTTCAACCCATAGATGTTATCTTTGGGACAGTCAATGCACAGTATTGGAATGAGGATCCAGCTGGGTACACCAAACATCTCAGAGCCACTCTGAGAGAAGTACATGCCACAGCAGCAAAGCAGCTTCATACCCAACTCTGCACTCAGAAATGGACCTATTGACCTCAGGTTGGAGAAACATCATTATGAAGTGGGTGACTTTGTTTATTTCCTGAACAATGTGAGTAGGAAGGGCAAGAGCTGTAAATTGCAACCCATTTGGGTTCCCAGAAGAAGAGGCATCCCGGAATTGCCGAAGTGATCAAAGCTATGGACTCTGACCATATCCTCTTGGAGTCTGATGCCCCTTATCTTGTATCACCAGAGCTTCGGAACCAGTTCCTGTATGGAACCCCAGGACTAATTCCCCATGTAGCTCGTTATGTCGCTGAGCTACATCAGGAGCCTGTGGCCCATTTTCTTGCTGTGGCAAGAGAGGCCACAGGATATAAGCTTCAACCATTCCAGTGTACATAGTGTATATAGTTGCAGTAAGAACTGTGGTGAGAAATCACCAATGTATATATGTTGTGTTAGGATTATGTTGTGTTATGAGGAGCTTTAAAACAGGGGGGAATGTGGTGACCTGACCCGGAAGGAGACATCACATGGTGGGAAAAGTCAGTTGGAATTTTGATTTTCTAGAGATCAGAAATATCGTTACCGTACAGCTCTGCCGGTGGATAATTCAGGTAATTACATATATTTGTTCACTACACTCCTATTAGCTTAGAACAATAGCACATGAAGAACTCCATTCTACATGCTAAAAATTATGTATTCTCTTCCCATACAAATTATTTTTCAAGATTAAATTCAGTCCTCATGCAAAAAGCAGACCAAAAATCTTACATTGAAATTGATTGCAATTCGAACACAATAGAATAGCAATAAATTAGGTAAATTAGGTAGATTAGGTACAAAGATTAGGTACACTGGCCGACGGAAAGAAATTTTAATATCAAATTTTCAATCCCCAAACATCATGCAAATATAAACAAAACTGTAAATCCTTTGCATAGATTTGGATCTAAAGAAGTTAAAGATTGTAAACATGCTCATATCTCCAATCAATTTTGCAGTTGCACAAAGGAAAACGTGAAATAAAATTTAAAAAATTTGCCAAAGCAAATATTTCGAATATTATTTCATATTTTCCTGTGAGGAACTGCACATAGACTTGCAACTTATTTTGCTTAACAATAATTTTCCCTGTTCTTTCACTTAAACGAAAACATAATGTAAATCTCTATTGTTCCGAAAATGATTTTCTTATAATTGTCCCCTGAGGTCAGTTTTAGAACAATAGATTTTTACGCTCATCAAAAAATGGAGCTGGGGGTTTTTTGACCGGAAAAAGTGTCTGGACTTACGTTACGTTACTCTTCACTGCAGATACCCAGGCAGGAGACCCATGCCGCCATATTTATTTGGACGTCCAAATAAATATGGCGACCGTTTTACTGGCCACAGAACCCACAGTGAAGATGAAAATCTTGAATGTTCAAAATAAAAATGTTTTGTTCATTATAAGTATTGGCAAATAGTTTGCATAACACACAAATACTATTCTACAACTGGAACTCTAC
>JBCAUI010526720.1:0-11565 GCA_038406195.1 Haplosyllis anthogorgicola | reverse complement strand
ATTAGGTCTTAAAGCAGATTTAAAGTGATGATTTACTTAGATATGCCATTTAAAGTAATGTTTTTTACCTAATTAGGCCTACATACATACATGTACCTTGGTGATGCATGTTGCAAGTGCACACTGTTTGTCTCTTGAGCAAGCTCCCTCAAATCACTGCATACATGTACCTTGGTATACTATAAAATATTCCAATCAAATTTATAGGGCGAGTTATTAAGCCGTTACATTACATGCATTACATGCACCGGCTTAATAACTCGCGCTATAAATTTGATTGGAATATTTTTACTGAAAAGATACTTTATTTAAGAAAGGTAAGTTAGCCCCTGTGCCTTACAGTGTTTTTTCTGGCTTAAAATGTAACTGTACCAACTCAATAGTCTCCGTAAATTTGTCATGCTTAATTCTGAAACTCTTCTACTTGGAGAGCGCGCATGATCGATCATTATAATATCTCACACTTTTGGTTGTTCTTTTATTGACAAAACTTACCAAGCCCGGATTAAGTTGGTAACAGTTTTTGTCTGCTTACTCTACATGGACAATAACATTGTGTGATGCGGCCAGGTGGTTCCCCTCTCTATGTTGTGTAGTCTAATCTCGTGCGCCTGCCAAGTGGAAAATCACAATGATAGCCGTACACAAGTCTTACAGAACTGCAACACCTTATCATTTGACCCAAATATAGAATCACTGGAACTAAACGTATTTTGTGACGTTTAAATTTTGCGATTAGTTGTAAATTTAAATATCAATAAACTTTAGTATGCCATTGAACAGGAGTTTGATTGGAACCACGTTCATAACATTACGCATGCAAAAATTTCAAATGGATCCAATTAAAAAGTGATGGAAATTATGACAATGCAAAATTAACAGTCTTACAATTTAGTTGGTAAATAAAAAGATTGGCAATAAAAAGTTTTATCTAAGAGAGTGAACTGAGTTTATCTGTGCAAAGAAGTTATGAAAGAGGCTTATTGACCTGATCGTATTAACTCTTATTGAATCACACAGTTAAAGAAATAAGTATCTTCAGGTAACATGTCACTGATCAAGGTGAGTTTAATGCTACGTTTATTTCTTGGAAAATTTATGGATTTCCTCGTAAATTTTGAGAGTTACCATTAGAGTTTAGTGGTTACATCACGAGCATTTAATTTGTGAATTTCGCACTTTCCATATTTGGCCATGATAATCTCTTGTAGTAAGAGCTAATCATGATGAAATAGAAAGTACGAAATGAACGAATTAAATGCCCGTGGGGTACATGTGGTGTTTATGTTATTCTGTAATGTGAGTGTGTGTGTGTGTGTGTGTGTGTTTTGTGTCTGTACGTGTTTGTGTGTGTATGTGTGTGTGTATGTGTGTGTGTGTGTATGTGTGCGTGTGTATGTGTGTGTCTATATGTGTATGTGTGTGTGTGTGTGTGTGTGTGTGTGTGTGTGTGTGTGTGTGTGTGTATATATTTGTGTATGTGTGTGTTTTGTGTCTGTACATGTTTGTGTGTGTGTCTGTTTGTGTATGTGTATGTGTGTGTGTATGTGTGTGTGTGTATGTGTGTGTGTGTATATGTGTATGTGTGTGTGTGTATATGTGTGTATGTGTGTGTGTGTGTATGTGTGTGTGTATGTGTGTGTGTGCGTGTGTGTTGTGTATGCATGCGTGCATGTGTGTATTGCATGTGCATGCGTGCATGTTTTGTGCGTGTGTGTGTGTGGCATCAGGTTTGGCATGAGTTACCTGATCAGTTGTATGAGGAATTTAAATAAGAATGTCCTCAAAACACCTGCTGCAAAGTCTCCCCGTGTGTGTGAGCGAGTATATGACTCATGTCATTTCGGTGAATTTAATTTCGTCAACATATTTAGGAGTTTTACGTTATCATGACCAAACTAAATTCCCAGTGCTCTTTGTGGACACAATTCCCGGACAATGACATATCTCTATGAGTGAGTTACTCCACAGCTGTTGTACAATGATGTGTGGTCAGTGGTATGTTATCATCAACTATATTACAATGTGTTACCCAACCATAGGGTACACCAAGTGCTACCAAAGTACAGGGCTATGCCTCTTTTTTCATACAATGTTGCCTAGACAGTGTGTTCATATGTGATTTCCTTTGAAAATCTCCGTTTTGGGTGTAAAATGTGTTTCTGTTCGTCTTGGTACCTTTGGTATGAACTACAAAACCGTGGTCAGTGAAATTAAATAATAAATATGAACCATAAGAAAAACGTTGAAAATCTAGAAGACTGGTTCGTAGTAGGGGTGTAGTCTTTTGGAGCTGGCTAAACGGTTAACCCTAAATAAAATGTCAATAATGTGAGTATAATTTCTAATTAAGGTCATACAGTCACACAATTTAATTACTTATGCGTTGGAAATTTAGAGAAAGACTGATTAGTAGTGGGAAATAGACCTTCACAATTACTACTATTACACTAATATTACAACAATTTTCGTGCTAATAATTTTTTAAGTGTAATATAAGTTATTACGTGTTGGTTGCTAGGGATCATGTATCTAGGCACCTGTTGCTATTGACAACCTGAACACCTGGTCTGCGCACCAAATGTTGCACCATGAGTCCAAATTCTGTGTCACCATGACGACATTATTTGTTTTTGTTTTTAATTGAACTTTTTCACTCAGAAATCCTGGATAATTCCAAATGAAGTCAAACTTCATAGAAATAGTAGTTGTGAGATATTGCTTTGGATTCGTTTTATTTTCAAGTACACTCAAATTTAACCATTTGTCTGTGGCCATGCAGAATTTATAATACCTTATTTCTATTTAATTGACGGAAATCAAAGTCTGATGTGGTAATAAATTAATGACAGGTATGTATGCATTTTGTAAATATGATAATTCAAAAATACGTTTATGAATGAAATAGATATGCCTTTTTGTGGAGAAGCCAAAAATGACATTTAAAATAAGAAATTCTGTATAAAATTCGCATGATGGAAAATTATTGCGTAATTTCAGATTGCTGTGCAAAAATTAAACGAAGGCTTGACTTAAACTCAATAAATATCTAAATTGGTCTAAATTTTAAAATTGTTGCAATGACGGAAACAATATTCATCGTTGAATCTTGGAGCGCAAATTATGTCACAGTTTTCGCTGAAAAATAATCCAATAAAAACGAGAAAGATGACCTGTCGGTGCACGGACCCTCATGCCCTATTTAGTCTTGACTTTTCACAGAATTGTCTGGCCAGAAATGCATTTTCCCCAGTTCAGGTAGGGGTAGGGGGGTGGGTCCTGGTCAACGTTTATGCAATAGCTGCCAGGAACACAAATCTAGTTTCTCTTGAATACATAGACCCTAATTCCTAATAGGCATAAGGATCAATGAGACATGTCGGTCCTTTCTAAGGATCTGCTACTGTCTTCCACATGAAAATCAAAATTGTTCATGTAGAATTGTTTTGTTTTTTTGTGACACGACTTGGACTTAGATACTCTAGGTCAACACTCCCTTAAATGATGTGTTACAATAGATAGAGCAGTAATGACAGCATCGTTATCTAATGTAAACATAAACATCCTTGTCTGTTTAACTTAGTTTCTATTGTAACTGATACAAGAACTCTACAGGTTTTCATGTCCATGAGCCGGATTTTGTTTATATTAATCAGCTGATTACGTTTTATACGAGTGTTGTACTCAGTTTCTGACCCAGTGATGGACGAACAGATGAGATTGAGGCATTTAGTTTGAATTTGGTATCTAGGCATTTTCGCTTGATGTTTTGTTGGGGTATATTGCATTGGGGCACTACTAATCTTAACATGCTGTTAAATATGATCAAACACGAAATTAAAATTTTATTCCAAGCCCAGATACCACTTTCATACTCAAGGGCCTCCACGTGCATACGTTCGAACATACATAAAATACAATGTGCACTGCTAGAGAAAATCAGCGCTCTAAATAATGCCTTTTATTTGAGTCGAATAACTAATTTTTTCTTTTAATTAAAGAAAAAACTGTTGGACCAGGGTTCATTTGTGGGGCCATTAATTGCCCCTGTTTTGGACTTCATGCGACTCACTTTTCACCATTAATCACTATTTGCTACAGGAATCACTTACATTTAAATCCACACATTTGTAGCACGTGTGAGTCACACAATGACCTCATGGTTTGGGTAATTTTTTTAATTGTCTGCAGAAAACTCCCGTGTTTAGCGATGATTACGGTATTGAAGGGCGTAACGGGCGAAAAAATTATGCGTCAAATAAAAGGAATCTGTTCTATTACGCTTGGTTTGCTTCTCTGAATAAAGTCAGGTAGAATTTTTGTAAATTTCAAACTAGAATTGGTGGATCCGACATTTCTCGTGATGTTGGGGCAACGAGTGGCACACACTGTCAAAGGATTCCTTTCTCAGTTTCCTTCTCCCTTAGAGTCAACACCAGAGGTGCTGCAGGCTTCCCGCCTTACACATGCTTCTGCATTCCCGTGACAGTCTAGAGGCTATCCTATTGGTTAGTTAGAGTTAGGCGTAGCATTGTTTTAGTGTCCTTTCATCATTTGAACATGCACCTTCACTGAGGCCACATGTATTTTACATTCGAGTTAATAAACATAGATGCATAGATTTCATCTCCATTATACTTGTTCTATGTTCAACATTTCATCTCCGTTCATTACATCGCCGTAATCCTTTTACACACACCAAATTGTTTGCGCAAAATCACCATAAACTGCTGTAAAATAAAGAAAGTCAGGCCTTTTAGGGAGGAAGGGCGCACTTCACTTTTGTCGCTGAGATTCCCCAATGAATAGGATCGGATCGCACAGACTTGAGAAGTCTTTTCGTGGCATTGACTGTCTTACCACTTAAACTTTAGGTATATAAATGTTAATATCTTTAATAAATTCGCTTTTATTT
The DNA here is from genome assembly GCA_038406195.1 of Haplosyllis anthogorgicola. Taxonomy (NCBI): domain Eukaryota; kingdom Metazoa; phylum Annelida; class Polychaeta; order Phyllodocida; family Syllidae; genus Haplosyllis; species Haplosyllis anthogorgicola. Next base: position 6,650 of record JBCAUI010526720.1, on the reverse strand, counting down.
TTAGTTGATGTGACAGAAAGGTGAAAATGGCGGAGAAGGAGAGAAACAAGGTAAACAACGTGTTTCCGCCGGAACCGGAAGGAAAAACTAGAAGTCTACAGAGAACCGGAAACTTCCGTAAAAATGTGCGCAGAAAGTACAGTGCGCAGCAGTCTGATCCGGGGCATGCGCAAAGGAAGATTTCTTCCACCGCAGACACAAGTGGTGCCATGAAGAAAAGTAGTACCCTACCAAACATGCCCAGGTACGAGTCTCGAGGCAGTATTAGTTCAGAAAATAGTTCCGATGGCAGTTATGTAAGTCTTGACAACACTCTGAGTAGCGATAAAAGTGAAAGGAATTCCTCCACGAGCTCTGACGTCAGTTTTGACGTAAATCATGACGTCACGGACGCATTTGCGCAGAATTTAGTATCAGACCTCAGCACCAGGATACACACCTTCCAAACTCTTGAAACAATTCCACAAGAAAAGGAACCAAATCAAGCAAATAACTGTGATAACTCAAATGAACTATCAAATAATTTAAACTCTGCAACACTTGAACAAAACCAGAAAGCAAATGGACTAAAACAAAGTAGTTCAACCAATAAAAACACAGATACAATTCTTCAAAATAAGCCAGCAAACAAGGACTCGGATACTACCCCTCTAGATGAGCCCTTGATTGGCTCAGCTGCAGCCTCACTCGGGGTGGACCTAGCTAGAGGCGTAGGGTTACTAGGTAAAGCGGCTGCGGACGCATGGGACTTCTTCAGCTCGACCTTAGATCACCTGGTGACCGGGGACAGTGACAGCGGAAGTGACGTCAGCTGGCATGACGCAGGAAGTGACGTCAGTGATGATGACGCTGATTTCGTTGATGCCAATGAAGACCAAAGAGTGAGTTAGGAAAGTATTTATCTGATTCCCAGGACTTAAAAATTGTGTTCTATTGAAATTTACAAGACTAATTTTTGCTATCAATTTGGTAGTAAGTGTGGAAAAGTATAATTCATGAAGTAGACAAATTATGTCTAACGTGCGACCGTGTACAAATGGACGACAGATTATAAATTTAGTCTTTAATCAGTCTGGACTTTTCATTCACACATTTTTCAGCTACGTTTGTTTACTTATTTTTTTCATTTGATTGAAGCTATTTTTTGTTAAAATGCTCACTGCTTCAATTTGACACGGTTTTTTACACCTTTTCAGCCGCGGGATCGGATCCACCACATCTGTAACGAGCTCCTCACGACGGAAGAGTCCTACGTGGAGAGACTCCAGGTTCTTGTTAAGGTAAAGGATTCAATTAGTAGAGCAAACTTTTCAATCAATAGAGTAACGTCCAGTACGCTTTCAGAACCACAAACGTCCGTCCACCTTTGTAAAATTACAACACTTTTAGTCCGCTTTCATAAACCTCGTTTGTAACACACACTAGTCAGCAGCGCTTTTTCATAAACTTAACGTTCATCATTTAACACAATAACAAGAATAACTGAATAACTATACATAACACTGATCTGATAGGCATTAAAAGCTCATTTTCATAAACTTAACGGCCATCCCTTAATGCAACAACAAGCTTTAAGATCCAAGAAATTGATGCGTCAAGAGTAGCGTTATGTGCGGTTATTCCCCAACACTACCGGATCAGCGCTAGGTAATAACTACACATGAACCTTAACGCCACCTTAACGGGTGCAGTAATTCATGTTGCGTTATGGATGGGCGTTAAGTTTATGAAAACACGCTGTATGTTTATGAAAACCCGATGCAACAATTGTTTATTGTTGATTAGTCCTTTCGTAAAATAATTTCCCATTTGTTCCTTATATGGATTTTCTAAATGCAGCGATTGGAAAACATATCAAGATAAAAGCTAAACTTAGGAAATGCAATGCGTAATCCATAGGATCAAGTTGGAATTATTCCAATCGACTTGAGTCAACATACTGGATGCATGTGGCATTGTTTTCGTTGCGCGTAACATGCTTTGCTCGTCATTTGAGTTTGTAACATTCTGATCTCAAAATGAGGAGGCACAAATGATCCAAATAAACCCAAATAATTAAAGTATAAAAGCCTTCTTTTGGGTGGAAAATATCAGGTCATTAGAAAGATGAAGAGATGAAAGTATTTAATCGACATAGGCGTATCAAAGGGGGTGCCAGATTTCTTCATTTAAATGCAGTTTTGGATGATTTTTACGCAAAAAATGGTAAACTTAGTGCGTTTCAAGGTGGGCGCCCCTTCCCCTCACCGGAAACCCTGGATTAATTCTGATTAATCCTCAGAACACCATGGTACTGATAACTTATACATGTACCTTTCTTCTCCTTCCAACTCTCCACATTATGCAACATAAAATAAAAGTACTACGAGACAGTTGAAATCCATTTCATGTATCATAGGACAGGTTTTCTTATTTGGTCATTTAAAACCATGTAACATACATAAAAGTCATGCTTCACAACATGGAGTCAATAAGTCATGATGGTGAAAAGTTATGGAAATGACTTTTAAAAAAGTGTTTTAAAGGATAAAAAGGGTGTGTGCGTCAATTTGTGAGTGCGCGTGAAATCGGCAATTAACGGTATCTACAACCTTAACCTTTATTCCCCTTGTTCACGCTGCAGATGAAGCAGAAGACCCAGACCCTGCTCGGCGTGGACGTCGCGCGGCAGATGTTCCACGACATCGAGACGATCAGCGCGTTCCACAGCGACTACCTCCTGCCGACTCTCCGCGACAGGCTCAGGAAATGGTCTGTACCCTGTTCTTTATTAAAAATACATCAGCCACATCAGCCACATCCCGGCAAGGAAACCAGTCTATCACGAAGCTGATACATGAAATCTGTCTCACCAACCCCCAAGCCCCCCACCTCCCAGAAAAAGAGAAAAAATCAGGTCCACCCTTGCTTGGGTGGAACAAGGGTAGAGCTGTCAAATTAACTCATTTCAGTATACGGCTAACAGTAATCTACGCTTTGGGATAGACTAAAACTTTGGGATAGACTAAAACTTTGGGATAGACTAAAACTTTGGGATAGACTAAAACTACTGGTGGCTAACCCCAGGGCATGGTGCCGTACATGCACCCGTCAGTATTATAATACAAACAGTACAAATACAAAGAATGTTAACCAAAATTATATGCATTTATGCTGTTGTCTTAATGTAGTATACAATAACAGCAGTGAATTTGTACTTTTAAAATACTTATTTATGCACACCAAGAGTGAATTAAATACAACATTCTTTTACTACCACAATTAGAACAGAGCAACAGCGGTTTTAAAAATTATGACTTGCATTCGTTGTGATTTTAGTTTTTGTAACAATTTTTTTTCAAAAATACACTGACCAAAGGTGCTTTACATGGTAATGTTGATATTTGAATTTAAAGACCCCCCACATTCATTCCTCCCAGCACTAAATGAACCAGTCAATAGCACCCTGTTGCTTTCCAGTGTTAATGTTGGGTAAATAAAACCATGGTTGTATCTGTGTTGCAGGGGTCAGTACGAGAAGATAGGGGACGTGATGAAGAAGCTGACTCCCTTCCTGAAGCTGTACACAGAGTACGTGAAGAACATGCACCGATCGTCCAGCCTGGTCAACAGCTACGAGGAGAAGTCATCAGCGTTCGCCGCCATACTCAGAGACGCGAAGGTAGGCCGAGAATTTATTTCGGGTCTAAGGACAGCGCCAGGTAGATGCGCCGCCAGCAGGGGCGGATCCAGGATTTCTCGCTGGAGGGGGCGCCGCAGTTTCTTCAGGTGGTCGGATGGAAGCATTTTGAATTTCGCTCCAAACCTCACGTAAATGAAGGACAATAGGATCTACATATGCCCAGAGTTTTCATTTCTATTTGCTGCCAATATTTCACAATTGCCGATAGGAATTTTAAAAGGGACGCCCTCTTGCAAAAACTCCTGAATTCGCTATTGTAATTCTTCTTACAGCTCGTGAATTGAGTAACCGTATTACATGGATTTGAAATTACACTTCGTATTCCTTATGAAAGAAATTGTAAGAAAATATTTTCTTTCCAAGTAATGTACAGGATCAAAATTTTCTGTAGGTTGCCTATTTTGCTTCTTTCTTAACCCTCCCGTATCCGCCAAGACATCTGCGTTGTTTGGCATGGTGGTTTTTATTTTCAGAAAACAGCCTGTCAGAGATTGCGACGATTATTTAAAAGAAAATAAATTCTCAAATGGTTTGCTTGGTGCCATTTTAACCTGGAATTTTCTTTAGGCGAAGCACAGATTATGTACATTTATTATTTCAATTTTGTGGCAGGAGAAGCAGCCGGCTCGGTGCAGCAATCAGCCGGTACAGGCGCACATGATGGAACCGGTGCAACGGGTTCCTAGGTACGAGCTGCTCCTCAGAGGTGCGCAGTAATACACATGTTATACTTTAGTTTGTGTTGGTTAGACTTCAATTTACTTCACTGGTACCCTGTAATTTGGACATAGAGTAACTTTGTCTGTGACTTTCAAAGTCAGTTTGGGTTGTAAAACGTACATTGTACATGTATTTTAGCAGGCAGCCAACGACATGTGTCACATATTTTTTAAGCATATGTCGTGCAAAGGGTTGCAGTTAACTGCAAACACTTAGCACAAGATATTTAAAAAACTGTTTTTAGTATTAAAGAAAAGAGACATTCTTCAAGCATTTCTCTCTAATTCCTCAAACAGCAAATAGACAAATCTTTATATTAATTCCAGATTACCTGAAGCACCTACCAGAGGGCGCTGCGGACAGGGAGGACACGGAGGAAGCGATGAAATCCGTGTCTAAAGCCGCAAAGCACTTTGAGGAGATGATAAAACGTGATGTGAGTAACAAATAGCCACCAATAATTATTGCCCTGAAAAGCTGGTCGGTTGCTTCTCCACCTTCCGATGAGAAAAGACCACCTCTTTCTTTTTTTGATACGCGCAAAGGCAGAACCTGGGGCTCTTGGTGCTCCCTTCCTCAGGTCAAAAAAAAAGAAAAATGCCTGTTCTCCAAAACACAGTAATACATATTTGGCAATGAAAACTCCCTAAATTACTGTCCTTTCGTTACTTACCATGTCTGAAATTGTCCACAACAAAAAACAAATAAATAAAATAAAATACTGCCCACCCCTTTGACCAAATCCTGGATCTACTACCATACTGTGTATGATAAAAAGAAAACAGGCTAACCTCCAGTGTACTTGTGTAAGATGATTATCTAGGGATATTCATTATTAAAAAGAAAAAAAATGTGTCAAAGCAGTAACAATTTATTGATAAAGTAATTTTATTTCAAGTAAAACTAAAGCATCTAAATGAAGTTGCCTGCAATGGTTAACAGACGGTAATTAAACATACACAACGGTAATTAATGCTCTTAACTAAATCATGGAGCCGCCCCTACACCTAACAAGGGATGCCCTGTCAGTGTACAGAGCCTCATGCTATATTTACCAAGAATTTTCTAAGTCCAACACTAGTGTGAGGAAAGAGTGGGATTAGGGGGAATGTAAAATCAGCACCTTGACTCTATTCTGTCTAGCATGACTGTCCATCTAACATGACTCTGTGCTGCTTGACTCTAGTCTGTCCAACATGACGCTGTGCTGCTTGACTCTAGTCTGTGTAGCATGACTGTGCAGCTTGACTCTAGTCGGTCTAACATGTCTTACATAACTTTTCTGTAATGGCTGCCGGGAATGCAAATCTAATCTCTCGTGAAAACAGACAGCCCCAATTCGCTCTATTGGGCATAAGGCTCAATAAAATGGCCGCACTTCCAATCTCCACTCCCCCATGATTGATATTGCAGTGGTGTTCTTTGCAATTTGACCGCAATGGTGAACATAACCCTAACTGTACAATTGTATGTTTCAGAGTACGATCTCGCAGCTGCTGGAGGTACAAAGTCGACTGGACGGCGCTCACATCGTGTCGCCGCACCGGGAACTCGTCAAGCAGGGCTGGCTGCAGAAAGTGTCGGATAAAGGCGCTCTGTCTGACAGATACATCTACCTGGTAAGTTAAACATCAGTAGCGGATCTAGGGGGGGGCTGCTTTAGGGGTGTTGCCCCCCCCCCGGCCCCTATATTTTGGGCCCCAGCACCTCAAGACACTAAAATTAGACAAGAATTTGTGACAAATTTCAGCCTCGCTTCACTCGGCATAACGTGTATGAATTTTTATTCCACAAAATTCCCAGCCTCAAAATGCTTATTCTAAGATTCACTCTACTCGGCATAATCTTTACAAGTAGTATTGAACTGTTGCAAAGTGGCTTTTTCTTTAAAATAGATACCAATGGGTTTGACTTTAATATTCGTATTGGAATAGCATTGAAATATTAAATGGATCCCGGATCATGCTATTTTCACTTAAAAAGCCTAGATCGACAGGAATAGTATTTCTTTCAGCCAGAGGAGACTAAATTCCTTAGCCAGGGTGGTTCCAGTTGATTGATTTCAGTCACAGGTGGCTGGTTCTGGTGCCTGGATGATCTAGATTGCCCATATATGGTTAGATTTGACCTGGGTCATGTCCTGATTTTCCATATATGGATATACATGTCCTAGATACAGCCAAAATGCATAGAAACTGCATTTCTAGGCAGAATGCTACTGTAGGGTTCCTACATGATCATTGGTCAT
>JBCAUI010526709.1:0-11566 GCA_038406195.1 Haplosyllis anthogorgicola | reverse complement strand
CCCCATACATCATTGCCATACTTTATGGCCATAATGCATGCACACATGCACGCATGCACACACACACACACACACAGACCTCATCTCCATACGTCATTGCCGTACTTTATGGCTATAATTCATGCCTGCATGCATGCATGCACACACATACATGCATGCATGCATGCACACATGCACACACACACACACACACAGAGACCTCATCCCCATACATCATTGCCATAATTTATGGCAATACCCCATACCTCGTCGTCATCCTTGGGGGGGGTCCATCCCCAGACCTCATCCCCATACCTCGTCCTCATCCTTGGGGGGGGGGTCCATCCCCAGACCTCATCCCCATACCTCGTCCTCATCCTGGGGGGGGTTCCATCCCGCAACACCTCGTCCTCACTTTTTGAACTCGCAGCGAAACCACCTTTGCGTCTACAGTAGTCTATCAACGCAAAGCGTGATAGACTAATCGGCTCCTTACACGAGTACTACCTCAACTTCAGTCAAATTTATGAGGATGCCTAAATTATCAAAATCTCCTTCACTTGGGGCATCATCTTTGAAATCAACAACGATTTTTTAGCTTCTATGGTTTCAATAACGTTTTCTCACGATGGATACTACCATTTAAGGATTCCGTATGAACTGAACTTTCCTCCGTGAATCACGGCATCATATTCTGTCCATTCATGTTAAGTGAAGCGTGAGTAAATTTTCCTGCACAAGGACCGAGAACTACTAGGCTTGTTTTAAACACAATTAGTTCATAATGGTAGTGAGGCGCATTTCGCGGTGGTTTACCTCCATTCGTACGAATTCTTCGAAAAAGGGACATTTCCAGTTCTGAGGAGTTAAGAGCCAAATCTGCTTCATTTCACAAGTAAAGCCTCAGAACTCCAGCCTTGGATCCATCGTAAAACGTATTTACAGCGATGAATCCAGACCCATCAACGGATAATAACACAACGCGTACAGTACACGATGCCAATCATCCACAACAATAGCTGTTGGAAGTTTGCCCGACATCCTTGAATCCAGATTCACAACAATCGGCTCACGACGCAGACAAACCTTCCTGCCTCGTAGCCCATGCACAAATTAAACTCAGACTAATCCGGCGCTATAACTCCCTTTGATGTGGAGATGATCCTACAGTTGATATTTCCACCCAGTGCTTTGAAGCGTAGGCTTCTAATACAGCAGACTACCATTATCTATTAACAATAAGCCATAATTACGCAGGGTGCTACTTGATTATTACATTGTTCTAAATCCGTGGATTTGCATTAATCTTACGTGTCTCATGGATTTTAATAAAAAACAAACGTCAAAGCGCACTCTATTACAACGCACTATACTGTTGTTTGTATACAGCTGTTGTTTTGCCGTTATAGTAACTCATTTTTCACCTTGTCTAAAAGATCGATAACTTTTCAGCGAATGTTAAGTTACCAATGTACATCTCATTCCACTGGTAACAAACGCATCGGCGTGTTGACTACCAGCCAGTGCGACTTTCATATATACATGATTCCTCCTTTACAGTTAAATAAGAACAATGTTAATGCTAAACGATGAACTGTGTTAACTGTCAATATATGAGAAATCATAAACATTTATGTACACAAATTATCAAAGACCAATCCTCCACTAAAATTCAAATCAAAATCCATAATCTGCAGTCATAATTTCTGCAACAATCATTTCAGTGTAATGCAACCGCTTTTCATGACATCCTAAATGTCGGTAGTTACAAAAATACTGTCATATTAAGTAAAGGTATGCATAAAACAGTCCAACACATTAACTAAACATAATGCGCATTATAGCCTTCATTTTGCGAAGGGGCATAAAAGGCAAATTGAGCGACATTTCAACTAAAAGCAATATTGATATTCATATGTCACATTTACAATGAACAGCAATTGACATATTTCACTGTGGGGTCATATTGTTCAAATTCCAATACGCAAATTTTCATCTCCCCAAAAACATAAAAATCAATGCCGAATATGTAAGCTAACACCAGCCCTTTTGCTGACCAATATCGAATTTTAAACATCATATTACGGCGGTACTTTTTGTCCAGTTTTATGGCGACTTAATCACACCCGCGGGGCCAGACCTTTATGCTGAATTACTCTTCTAAAAGGGCACCTTTTGGATTGCATTATGGGCTGGGCCGCAAATGGTCCTAGAAACCATTCAATTTCTTCCGCGAATACTCGAAATGAATGAGACATGACAGTTCATTATTCGATCCCTTTTACCGAACAGGTAAAAGTGTATGTAACGCAGCTTGTGTGCCACGCGGAAATATTAATGAACAGGAATTCTGTTCATATGTTATTTCTGGCTAACGAGACCCGAGACAAAATCGCAATTTCCTTCTACAATGAGAAATATCCGCATAAACAACCTTAAGAGGTTCTACATCCCCAAATAGCATGACACGATTCATCTATATTTACTCAATAGTAATTAAGATCTATCGAATATTAGTGTCTCTAGTCTTTGTGGTGCTTTGACATCAAGGGGTTAGATCCTGCCTGTATTACGCCCATGATCACGCATGCAAATCCCATTCGACAGAAAAGGGGTCATAAACTTTGTTTGCAATTTGGCATCAATGAATGTCCTATGTAAGTGCATTGGGGATTCTTTATAATATTGATCTGCAGGTAGCACTTTGCCTGTCCTGCCATTAGGAAATTAGATAAAACATTTCCTTCTGCATGGACAGCATAACTGAAATGTGCTCTTAATCCTGTGCACTCGGAAAATAAAATAAATAATGACTTGAACGATATGGGTACCAAAAATAAAATTACTCTAACTGAATTTCCTTCGATCACACATATCATAATGTTACATTATTAAATTGGTCTGAAATTAATTCGAACGTCTAGGATTTCAGCTACACAGCACAACCCAATTTTTGGCTACTGTCACTAGACTTGCATCAAATACAGGAACAAATGAATAATTAGATACGACGATTTATGATCACCAAGCCACTAGAATAGAATACGAATAAAGTTCATGACTGTGCCACAGTACTAATACGGTTACGTGGGATGCATACAGAAATGGCTTCAGGCGACAAATGACCTTACTATTGTAGCGATCTTTAATTAATCTTGTCGATAATGTGACACCATCCTCATCAATTTCAAACTCATGTTAGAAAGACAGGTGTATGCGACAAAATGTTATTCTCGTGTTTTAGCGGAATGGTCAAAAAGATTAGATTTGCATGTATCTTCTTGTATATTATCCGGCCACTAGGGCGGTACCATAATGAGGGCGCTCTGTTGTGATACTTCTCTGTTCAGCTTCAATCAGGACAATGTATCCAGCTTGACCCTTCTTCTCTACGCTAATCCTTACTAATCCCGAAAATCCGCTCCCAACGCTGGATGCATCCATCCCCCGGATTCAATTTGTCCCACCATGTTCGGCTTAATGAAATCACCCTCTCATAACCTTCCACGACAAATTGCCACAAGCTTGTCGAGGCCAAAATGGTCAAATCAAGTACGCCCCTTAAAAATTTTATCACGTCCAGCTCAGTTTTACCTAAGAGTGTTGAGATACGGTGTAGCATACTAAAACATACCTCAATTACACCCTCACTTATACCAAAGGTCCGGCTTTACTTGTAAAAGTACCAACTACTACGTATGGTAATTTGCTCCAAAGTTTCCCTTCAAGCCCTTATCTGCAGTGTACATTTGGGGGCCAAATTAGGCCTCGAAATTCATTAGGCTTTGCACCGAAAACCTCTTTAAATAGCTATAAAGCCTAATTAGACACTGCAGATACCAGCAGCAGCCAGCAGCCCATTTACGTGTGTCTACCTTGGTGGCTACCATCTGTGTTGCTTGGCCTTTCTTGGCGTTTACCATTTTGCCTTCGCTCACCATTCATCCAACCAAGGTGTTTTTGTTGCAATTACGATAAAGCCGGACACGGTATAACCTTGATTTTTTTCAATGTAACGTTAGGTAAATAGTGCTAATCTACCACTGGGTAATGTATTTGTCTTATTGTAGTTTTACTCATCAAATAAGTCACTGCAACAACACACAGTGAATTAACATGGTTTCAAGACATCTGTGCATACAATGAATCAAACATTGGTCCCTGGTGTCATTGGCGGATCCAGGATTTCCCGTACGGGGGAGCGCCCAGCCCGTGGGGGGGGGGGGCGCCAACCCAATTTTCACCTATTTTCGCCCAAAAATCGGGAAAAACTGCATGAAAATTAAGAACATTTTGGCCGTAGGGGGAGGCGGTGCACCTCCTGTGCCCCCCTAAATCTGCCAATGAGTTTGGTCAAATATGAATGCCGTTGATCAACATCTAGTCTATCGAATGAAACTTCTTGACACTTTCCCGCCAAATTTGACACCTCATGACACTTTTTGGTGGGAAAAGTCATGTGACTGCATTCTGGTGGAATCTTTTTTTTATTATTTTTTTAATTATTATCTAAATACTGGATATTCTTGTGTTCTAAACTGATTTGCATGTATATTATCATTGAAAGTTGGGATTTAGTACAATTACAAATGTACTTGTAATTATTTAAAAGTATTAAGTATTATGTTAAAAGTAAAAGTATTATGTTAAAAATTATTTAACACTTACACAGGTTACACAAGGCCAACTTCCCCTGGGGGGTTCGTATGTAGTACACTATAGATGATGTATATACGTATACACGTTTCCATGTTTCATGTGTTTCCGACACATAAATAGCACACATCTTAATAATTCTCAAAGTGCCAAGTTTTTAATAATAAGTTAATGCACATAGTAAATGTTTCGCTTTGTAACCACTTTGTACAACATTTTGTTTGTCTTTTTTATAAATGACTACCATTTCTACATAAAAAGTGAAATATATTTTACAGTGACATACGTTAGCTTTGTACAGATATATACAAACTAAAAGACTCTCTTAAAACTTGTTTTATCGTCCACTCAGGTTCCCTTACACACAAATGCACTTAATGATAAATAATTTTCTGTAAAGCTCTATTTGTACATCTTAGCCTGGCATACATATTAAGCGTATAAACATATCATGTCATGATTTTATTTTTCCACTATTCCAAAAGCCGTTTGCAGAAAAAGCGCCACATTCTACCAAAAAATCACACATCAGCTGTACAGATACATACATCATTATATATACACAAACTATGTACATTTGCAGTTACAAAAGAAATTAGGCACATGCATGCATATACATCAATACATTTCAGGTTAACCTTAAAGACGATTTATACTTCACATTATAAGTTTTACTTGAATCCAAATTAAGTTTAAGCTAAACGATGCACAGAATAGACCTGATATTCTTATCAGCGCTCTGTTTGAAATCAATTCCCGAGCAAACTGTTTGTAACGATTCTCGTTAAGTTCACCTCATAAAATGATAAAATTATTCAAAAGTCACTGACTGACAATTTTTCAGTTAAACCAACGGTAAACGGGGATTAAAATTACACGTCACAGACATAAATGCACAACATGGATCCAATTTAACTCGATATATTAAGAATAAAACATTTTGACTTGAATATAATTACCCACGGGGAGAAAATATTGACATTGATAATCATTATTGTTACATTAAAGCCACAAGTATCCGTGAAATTTTATCAGCACAGTTCGTGCAAGCTGCTGCTGAACAGAATCATTTCAATAGGTCATGACCATCCCGTCATTTAACAATGCATCTACATATATTTTAATGTCGCCGAAATACACTTCTCTCATTTTCTCATCGAACATGTAACACAGAGTTATGCACCCATTACCGGTTAAGACTTGACATTTGGCATGATACAGATTTACTGTAGCAACTTGTAGCACTATAGCATTCGGATGTAATACCTTGATTAGCCAATACACAAACATACGTGCAGACGACGTAATACATATATCCACAAAAATGCATTATTCGTTAAAGCCACTCAATACACTTAAAATAGTCTGGGGCCAAAATCGGTGTATATTTCTGTTGCAACAAAGTCAAACCTTATTATGGTGCAATAATCCACTTTGGAAGTCTGTGGGATAAGAAATTTTGCCTTTTCTAAGGTTTACAGTTACATACTGGTACGTATAGTAGTTCAACATTCACAGTCGGTTACATTTTGTGCAAAATGGTAATCCATTCACTCAGGCTCTTGTATGATTCTATATTTGCACATGCATTTTATTCACACGGTTTGGAAGGGGTTATGCGTCTTTTCTATTTTTGGCAGGTTTTGAGGTCATTTCATTCATACATACTATTTTATTCACATATCTATAAGGAGTTTAGTTAGTTTAATCACTCTTTATTCTCAACACATTATATTTTGTCCTACAATGTGTGACATGGACCTATTTACTTTTACACCGCTACTGTATACAGTAGAACCTGTCTTGAGCGACACTGAACTTTTCCCTCCCAAAAGTGTCGTAAAAGGCAGGGTGTCGCCCAAGACAGGTGTCGTTCAAGGCAGGTTCTACTGTACTCCATTTTCAGGTTATTACAAGTGATGGAGCCGTAGTTGAAGTCGGAGCCGACATTTTCTTCCTTGTTAAGGATCCGGTATTATCGGTGTCGAGTATCCAGGATTTGAATCATTCACTACGAATTATTGCAGTGGCATCATTGCAAAAACATTTCTCCAAACTGAGGTTGAATCATTTAGAGGCAGACAAGGCAGTGACATCATCATTATTACATGTGGGTTCAAGTTTAATTTAGGCACTGAGAGTCAAATAAATTGAGAGCAATATCAGTTAATGAGAGCTTCCTACTTCATTTTTTCAGGGAAGCTACACTTATGTCCACAAAAACATTACAGTAAGGTCTGTGTGAAGAGAAAGATCAAAATTGCAAGGAAATTCTTTCTCTTGAGAAAATCTGCCATTTGAAACAGACCAAATACAATGGATTTTAGTACAACAGGCTGCAGAGAATTTCTTTCATTAGAGACGAACTTTCTCTTCACAGGCTTTCCTTTCAAACAGACTTTTCTGCATACATGTATATATTTTTAAATTTGTTTTCAAAAACATTACATATCTATACTTGTAATTATCATCCTTTTGTTCAGGCTGAGATCAACCAGATGGCGTTGACTTGGGGAGTTGAAGTTGTTAAAATCGAATTGTAAGTATTTAGTGGGTAACATGGGGAAAACCTGCCTTTCCACCTTCTATTACGTGTAATTAGGGGGATGTAGATAGTGATGTCCGTCTTTCCCCGAAGAGAAAGTCCTACACCTTTTCGACAGAAGTGAGGAGCAGGTTTCAATACCCTTTCGTTGAAAATGTGGCTTAGCTCCTCCCTGTGAAGGGTGACGGGGGCCAATTCTGGAGGTCAGGAGAATTCTGACTGTCTCGATTTTGTATCGGTGATGAATGTATTCATCTCTGTGGACACTTTTCGAAGATTTTTAACACGCAATATTACATTCAGCACACGATTGGCATTGTTATTCTGTCGTTTAATAAAAGAGTTCATCTAATTTACCATAGGTCTCAAATAAAAGTACTTGAAGAAGCTAATCCAATAGTAGCAGCAGCATCAGGAGGAAATGAAAATGCTATCGCATTCCTTGGCCAACTTTTTGGAACTTCTGGAATGCCAATGCCCATCCATGGTATGCCGCCTATGGGTGCTGTTCCCCCAACTGGTAGTACCGTTCAACAAGGTCAGATTGAAAGTGAAGGTGAGGTATTTTGTTGTTGTTTGCTGAATGCACTTGTCTTCGGCGAACTAAAAGCAATTGACGAACTACTTTCTGATCACCAAATTCATATTTTACATTTTTTTGGGCGAACACTCTGTCAGCCAGGAACTGTTTGTCTTGCACACTTGGTAGTTCGCCCAAAGGAAGTTTTACTGTAGATACATGAAATATCTTTAGTAATTTAACGTGCCATGGACCATGGATTAAGCGAATGTCCACTCTGTGTAAGAATTCGTACCATATTCAGTTTCAGATGACAGCAGAACAAGAAAACCGATGATAACTCCGAGACACTTAGTGGCTGTCGTCAAACCATTCCTGAATTACGATCTCGTTCGACAGCATGGTGTCGTGTGCAAATTTAACGTAGTTGGGGATGGAGGTGGAACCTTTTATCTGGATCTCAAAAATGGTAAGGAATTTAGTTGCCACGGATTGGGGAAAGAGGAAATCTAGCTGGTGTATTATCAGATTTCAGATTTGTTGTTGATGTACCGGAATTCAAAACTTACACCTGATGCATACGGTTGTCCACAGTTAATTCTTTATTTGGCACTTGTCCCCAGATAATTTGACGCAGAATTTTCTCTTGAATTAAAGGCGGGTATTGAATTATCAGAGTAAAATAACACAGGATCAGTGTGGGCTGACACAGAAAATTTGATGGAATTATCCAGGATTGATCCATCTGAAATCGAATTATCCGGAGGCAAGTGTACGCTGCGGTTGGTAAATGATGTATTTTTCTGTGTCAGGTTTTTGTGTATTTTTATTTACGGCAAATTATTCTTGGACAAGTAAAGTGGAAAGACCTGCACATTACTCATACATGTACACATTCGGTTTGCCCTTCTCAGTGTAAATTGTAATCAACGATTATCAACCTGAGGTAATACGTACTTTTTTCCAGGTGAAGGCAGTGCTGGGGAAGGTGATCCTGGGGACATACCAGACATAACATTAACACTGACACTGGAAGACATGAACAGCTTGTTCACTGGCGAAATGAGTGCATTTAACGCTTACATGGGAGGCAGGTTAACAATAGACGGTGATCTGCATGCTGCCATGGGACTTCAGGATCTAGTTACGCGTATTCAGAGTCAAATAGGAATTACACTTACATAAAGTTCAAATAGGTCAATTCTGGACCTCTGAAAATTCAAATGCAGGTCACACACGTGGCATTCAAGTTCCCATCAAGCATGAAATGCAGTACGAAGTTACACATAATTGTGTGGGATTCAGTTCGGCAGGTACGAACACCCTTCCTCACAAAAATTGTATCGAAGCATGTTTACCTCCAGAAATCAGTGAAAATGTATTTTGAAATTCTTTTAGCCTGTGTGCCGTGTATGGACTAATTTGATGATCGCATACAGTGGGTCACTTAGAACGACTGCCAATCGCAACTTGCATCGAATGTTAACTTTTTTGTTGTATTTGTATCGTTTTATCTACATATTTTACATGTTGTACATCTATCAAAAATAAATACTCTGCAAACAAGATACCAATCTTCCATTTAAAGAATCCAGAAACCTTTTTGAATAGTTCACAAACGACAAAACCACAAGTTTAAAAGTACGAACTCAACTTTATTTCAATAAATCACAAACATCGGAACTGCTTTAAGATGGAACAAAGCAGGAGAACACTACTTCTCAGCTAAAATTTTAAAATACGAGTCGCCTAAAACCTTTGTAATGTTTTAATAAAAACTACATGCAAAAATCAGTCTTTGCTTGAATTAGTCTTTAATATATTTAATGTTGAGTGTGAAGAAGTTTGGTTACATTCCACCACGGAGACGAAGCACCAAATGCAGGGTACTCTCCTTCTGGATGTTATAGTCGGACAAGGTACGTCCGTCCTCCAACTGCTTTCCGGCAAAGATCAAACGCTGCTGATCCGGAGGTATGCCTGTAAAATACAAATGTTAACACGTCGATATAAAAATTGATAGCCCAGAAAATTAACTTGAAAAATCGTTTTTTTGCAAGAAGCACGTCTGTTTGTGATGAGAAAGTAAACCCAACTCACCTTCCTTGTCCTGGATCTTGGCCTTCACATTCTCGATGGTATCAGATGCCTCAACCTCCAATGTGATGGTTTTTCCTGTCAGAGTTTTCACGAAGATCTGCATACCTCCCCTCAGACGCAACACCAGATGAAGAGTGGATTCCTTCTGGATGTTATAGTCGGACAGGGTACGCCCATCCTCCAACTGCTTCCCAGCAAAGATAAGACGCTGCTGATCTGGTGGAATTCCTAACAACACAATACAAAACAATTTACTAAACTGTCGACAGGGCTACTCGCCATCAAGAAGTTTACTAGAAATTTAAAGGCCACTAAATAAATGGCAAGTTGCAGTGCATACGGTACCTTCTTTGTCCTGGATCTTGGCCTTCACATTCTCAATGGTGTCGGATGCCTCAACCTCAAGGGTGATGGTTTTTCCGGTCAAAGTCTTGACGAAGATCTGCATGCCTCCTCTCAACCTCAATACCAAGTGAAGAGTGGATTCCTTCTGGATGTTGTAGTCGGACAGGGTGCGCCCATCCTCCAACTGCTTTCCCGCAAAGATCAACCTCTGCTGATCGGGTGGGATTCCTGAAATAACCGGGAATATTGGTCACTGTATTGCTCTCTATGCGACATAAACTAAACACTGGAAACGCCTGTACATTTTCAAATCGTTCTGTCCCAAAAAATAGATCCAGATGGACCCGAGCTCATTTGGCATTATCATAAACTAAGACAACATATAGGTTGCAATATCCCATGGATAGAAATAAAGTGCCAAAGATCAAATCCCAAACAAGTGACCTATGAAAAAACACAAATATGGATGCCAAACTGCAAATATGGGTGGTATCAATATTACTTATACAGGAAATAAAGAGGGTATGTAGATGCATAAGACTTCCAAATAGCAATTTGTATCACATTAATTGCATGTCCAGGAGAAAGGTTCAAAGAAAAACACAAATATGGCTGCCAATTTGAGAATAATGGTCACAACAACATAACTTTTGCTAGGCTTTGAGATAGGATATAGGTGCATATGTGTGTAAGATATTAAGTCTCTATGATTAATAGTGTGCTCAGGGTAGCTGTGCACAGACGACGACAATGCAGGATGACAATGACAACTGACGACAGACAATGCATGATTCTGTAGGCTCTGGCAATTATGCCAAATTAGCCAAAAATCATCGAAAAAAACTCCTGGTACTACAACAGCAATTTACTGAAGAGGCTTTGGGCACAACTCTCAGTCTTCATCACTTAATGATCACCCAACATGGAATTATTATTGTGGTAAATGACCTACCCTCCTTATCCTGGATCTTTGCCTTCACGTTCTCAATGGTGTCTGAGGCCTCGACCTCCAGAGTGATCGTCTTGCCAGTCAGGGTCTTCACAAAGATCTGCATACCTCCTCTCAATCTCAATACGAGGTGGAGTGTGGATTCCTTTTGAATGTTGTAGTCGGACAAGGTACGTCCATCCTCCAACTGCTTTCCTGCGAAGATCAACCTCTGCTGATCTGGTGGGATTCCTGAAAGAGAATTCAAATGCTAATTTGTTTGTGAGCAAGGATCAGTCATACAAAGACTATCGAATCGATCCGCCACATGTCAATTCTTTGGCCGGATACCTGCCTCGACTTTCGTTACGTTACTCTTCACTACAGATTACCAGGCAGGATACCCACGTCGCCACGACGTCCAAATAAATATGGAGAATGTTGACAATGGAACACTGTCATTTCTCCAAGTTGTAAACACTAAACATTAAAT